>OVBE01012734.1:0-13179 GCA_900406425.1 Iberis pinnata
TTCGTTGCACTTAGGACCTTTTAGCACCCAAACCCTTTTTAACATCAGCTTGACTTTTAAGCATCCAGCACATTTTCACTGCTTAGTACACTCCCATTATGGATTGACATAAAAACCCATACTACAACGATGGGTTGATTGATATCCCTTATAAGACTAAAATCCTACTATCATTCGTAGAGATTGGGAGGTGAGCACGACTATAGTGTGTGACTGAAAATACGGTGTGAGTTTCCTGGATGCCAATATAACATCAAGTGAAAATTTCTCGATATTAGGATATCGTACCCCAACGCCATTAAGAGACTTACTTATGTAGAAGATCGGTTACTGCACCCCTCGATCCTCCCGTATGAGGACTCTGCTGACTGAGGATAAAGGTAGAGAGTTTCTCCTTCTTCATGTTTGGCGAGGATAGGGGGTGTGGTAAGATAGCGTTTCAGTTCGGTGAAGGCATTGATGTCTTTGTATTTTCATGGTTTTTAGAAATTATTTAGCATCAATTTTTAGGTCTTTAGGTGTTCATATATCGCATTTATATTTTTCATTGGCAAGTTTTTGATTTTTAGGGATTTTTGCATTAGCATTTGCATATGCATGCATTTTGGAGATTTTTCAGGACTTTCAGGAGTTTTCAAGACGATTTGTGAGAATTTAGAAGAGGAACAGAAAATGCATGGAACGGAACCAGATCAAGCGCAGTTTCAAGCCATCACCATCGAGCCACTTTTACACCTCATCCCTTTGGCTCGATCCAGCACAAGGTTCGGCTCGATCTCTGCAACTCTTTTGGCTCGATCTAGTGATCGAGCCACACCCAAGTTTGGCTTGCCCTCTCTCTCTCGACCACCTTGATCGCACATTTTCTTTGGCTCGATCTCATAATTAAGCCAAATCTACTCTAGCTTGATCACTCTCTTTTCCCGGACCGATCTCATGATCGAGCCACTCTGGCTCGATCTCTCTCTCTTGAACACCTTGATCCTTGGCTTGATCTCGTGATCGAGCCACATCTACTCCGGCTCGATCTACCAAAGCTCTCTTGGCCACACCTCAATCAAGCATGCGTTTCACGCCTTGATCTTTGGACCGATCTCATGATCGAGCTACCTCTACTTCATCTCGGCCAAACTCATTCTCTCGGATAGCTCTATCACGCATCTCCACGACTCGATCCCGTGACCGAGCCAGACCAACTTCGTCTTGTCTCAACCTAAGCTCCTCAACCCGACAAATCTCGACACCATTTTTACATGGCTCGATCACAAGCATTTCTCAGCTCGAGAAAAACATGCTCTGACCCGACCAAATCGGATCAAGATGGACCTGACCCAAGACCCAGTCTAATGATTGTATTTTGTCATTTATTCATTTTAGGACTTTTCCTAAACATTATATAAAGCCCTAAAACGCCTCCATTTTAGTTTTTGTCTTAGGTTTAATGTTTTCTCTCTTTTGTTCTTAGTGTTCTTCATTACAAACCCAAATTTCTTTTAATTTTTATGTTAATCTTCTATTTTCCTTTACTTTCCTGCATAGATTAGGGTTGTGATCTATCTGGTGCATATTGATTTAAGTTGTTAAGCTTTTAATCTTATGTTTTAGTTTTGATCATTTTCCTCAGTTTTGTTACTATTCCATTGATGTTCTTATTCTCTGGGTTGATGTTCTTGATGTTTTAGATCTTCATCTTCTGCATCTTTGTTATGTTTCTGTCTTTCTTTCTATTTAGGGTTTTATAAAGTTTGTTCTTAGTTGTTGACCTTTGATCTAAAATGTTTTCTTTAGTAGCTATGCTTTCATGTTCTTCTGATTTTGCATCTCATATGTTGTGTGAGTAGTGACCTAGGTTCCTTGAGGATGGGGTAGGGTGGTGTTGTTTCTTTGTTCCTCCTAGGTGTCTAAGATTTATAGTTTAATATATCTTTTTTGTTTTATTGCACTTAATGCTGACATTTCGACCTGACCCGTTGAAATCTGATCTTAGACACTTCAACACCCGAAAAGTGGTTCAATTGGAGTGACCCGATCTAGTTGACTTCAGAGATTTTCATCCCCTCCTAAGGAATTAGATGCTTAGGATATGCATCTCAGCCTAAGGAATTAGGTGTTTGGGAGTTATGTCTAGTTGTCATCTAGTTTGATTTCATTTGCCAAGGGATTGGATTTGATTGCTTGTGATTCTATCTCCTAGGGATTAGCTCATTGTTTGAGGTATGTTAGACACTAAGGGAGTTTAAGGAGGAGCAATGCCCAATTACCCCATCCTTAGAGACCGTTTCTTTGATTGCATCTTTTCAGTCTCTTACATTTCCTCTGTTTTTACTTATCCTGCCTTTTACCTTTTTACTTACTTATACATGTTTGCTTATGTTTCTGTTTTTAGTTTTATGCATCTTCTATTCACTTAGGACTTGTTAGCAAAACCCCCTTTTTATTGTTAGCTTGAATTAAAAGAACCATTGCAATCTTGATTGTTAGCATCACACCAATTTCGATTGACACCTTATCTATACTATAACCCATGTGCAGATAGGGATTTGATCACAGAAAAATTTTGTTATCAATTTGGCGTCGTTGCCCATTCGGTGTTTGTTTGCTACATTCTGGATTTTGGATCTTTTGAGATCAAGTTTCTTTTTCCTACCATACTCACCTTGTTTTCCTTTGTTTGCTTTCTTTTCAGGTACTTACATAGAAGTGTATGAACTTGAGAAGTATAGGACCAACAAACTTAATACCCATCATTGAAGATATCAGAACTCTTGAACGAGAATACTCTCGGGCGAGACGTGAACAAGAACGTGTGGAACACTTAAGGAGGTTGGACTTACAAATGGAAGACAACATTGAACGAGATAACCAGCACACTATAGGTGCTGGTGACAACCCAAACGCTCACACCATTCATCATGGATTCAACCCACTTGCAGTTCAGAACAACAATTTCGAGATCAAGCACAGCTTGATAGCAATGGTGCAGGGGTATAAGTTCCATGGTCTTCCTATGGAGGATCCACTCAATCACCTCGACGAGTTTGATCGCTTCTGCAGCCTCACGAAGAAAAATGGTGTGAGTGAGGACGATTTTAAGCTGCGACTCTTTCCATTATCTTTGGGAGAGAAAGTGCATCAATGGGAGAAGTCACTTTCCAGGAACTCCATCACCACCTGGGATGCTTGCAAGAAGGTTTTTCTAGCCAAATTCTTCTCCACCTTTCGCACATCAAGACTAAGTAATGACATCTCTGGTTTCGCACATCAAGACTAAGTAATGACATCTCTGGTTTCGCACAGCGAAACGCTGAAACCTTCTCTGAAGCATGGGAACGCTTTAAGAACTATACTATGCAGTGCCCCCATCACGGTTTCAGCAAAGCGTCACTCCTCAGCACCCTATATCGTGGTGATCTACCTAAGATAAGGATGTTGCTTGACACTACAAGCAACGTGAACTTCCTCAACAAGAGTGTTGATGATGGATGGGAGCTTTTGGAAAACCTTGCTCAGTCTGATGGGATATACAGTGAAGACTATAATCGAACACCTCAGGGTGGTTCTGCATCTGATGATAGCACAAAGAAGGAAATCAAAGCTCTGAATGAGAAGTTGGACAGGATACTCCTGGGTTAACAACATCAAGTACACTTCATCACTGATGAAGAACAACTTCAAATTCAAGTTGGGGATGTTAATCAGCAAGAGGAAATGTGCTAGGTGCAAAACAAAGGTGGTTATAACAAAGGGTTCATAAACTACTCCAACAACCCTGCTCTTTCTTACAAAAGCAACAACTTCACTAACCCACAAGACCAAGTCTATCCACCGCAACCACAGAAGAACGTTCAACCATTCATCAACTAGAATCAGAACCGTGGTTTCTTCCCAAAGCAACAACAACATAATGGTTTTCAGCAACCGCAACAGCAACCTGCTGGTGCACCTCCTGGTTTCACATCTAACCAACCTCCAACTCAACTTGTCAACATTGAAGCTATGTTACAGCAACTTCTTCAAGGTCAAGCCAATAGTGCCATGGAGATCTCAAAGAAATTTGGTGAAATTCAACACAAGATGGACATTTCATTCAATGCCATCTATGCGAAGCTTGAAACTCTAAACTCCAGGGTTACTACTCTCGAAGGCAATACAACATCCACTTATGCTTCTATGAATGGTTAACTTCCAGGAAAGTCTGTACAAAACCCGAAGGAATATGCTCATGTCTATGCCATCTATCTTGGGAATACCACTGACATTCCTCCTCCAATTTCCACTACTATTTGCATTGAGGACAGTGTGATTCAAGTTGGGGGGGGGGGTTTGAGTTCAAACGTAGTTACAACTATAGATTATGAAGAACATGTTCTTGTTGATAAGTTACCTACTTCAAAGGAGAATGCAACGCCTTATGATCCACCACCTTATGTTCCAAGATTTCCATTCCCATCACGTTTCAAGAAAGAGATCATGGCAAAATACCCAGACATCTTTGAGAAACCTATGAAGGAAGAGATAGCTCCGGAAGTGCTGTAACCAATTTTCGAGTGCAACGCTTTGATAACAGATAAGCAAGAGGATCCTGGTTCGTTTACTTTGCCATGATCACTAGGACCCCTGACCTTCGACAAATGCCTCTGTGATTTAGGAGCATCTATCAACCTAATGCCTCTGTCCACTGCAAAGAAGCTGAGATTCGAGAAGTTCAAAGCTTCCAACATAACTTTGTTATTGGCAGATAGATCAATTAGGTATCCTATCAGCATCCTGGAAAACCTACCTATCAAGATCAAGGACGTAAAAAATACCCACAGACTTTGTGGTGTTAGAAATGGATGAAGAACCGAAGGACCCATTGATCTTTGGAAGACCATTCTTAGCAAAAGTTGGAGCTGTAATCAACGTCAAGAAGGGTCACATCAAGTTGAAGGTAGGAAGAGGTCCAAAGATGATTTTCAACATCAGGAGCAAAACTAAGAAGCTTACAATCCAAGGGAAACTATTCTCAATCAAGGAAAGGAATGAGAGCAACAATGAAGAAGGGTACTCAAGCTGAGATTCAGATGAAGATGAATTGGGGAAGGGTCCAACACGTTTTACAATGCAACATGAAGCTTTCAAGCTTATCAAAGAACCAGATAAAAGGATTCCTGCGGAGTTAAGAACATTGGTAATATCAACGGATGAGAACAATCTGAAGGTTCCAGGAAAGGAAATCCTGAGTTCAAACCTCAAGCTGAACGTGTACCACCTCAGAAACCACCTTCAGACACTCCCAATTCTGAAAAATGTGTTGAGCCTTATACCCGAACAATGGAAATCAGAAATGGAGTCCAAGTGTTTCTACTCAACACAAAGTTCAGGTATTATCTCGGGAATGTAGATCCACAATGCTCCAAGAACTTCATGATCAAAGAAATCCTGCCTGGCGAAGACATCATACTTGTTGTAGAAGTTGATGAAGAACTACAAGGTTGATCAGCACGATGATGATAGAGTTGTCTCAGAAAATTCCTCGGTTCTCTTTGGGGAGCCGTCTCAGGGTCATTAATCTTAAAAACAGGAAGTCAAAGTTAGTGACTTAAAACAAGCTCACTTGGGAGGAAGTCTCATGTCTATCTTTGTATATATTCATTTTTAATCAAGTGTTCGACCTAAAGCAAGACGTCCAATCGAGCCATGGCAACACCACCATCAAGCCACTTTCTCGATAAGATCGAGCCACAGCACAAGAAGTGATCAAGCCATTTCTCAAGGCATGCTCGAGCCATCTTCAAGATGAGATCGAGCCAAGCACTCAAGAACAATCGAGCCACGCTTATGGTGCTCGAGCAATGATCGAGCCACTTTCAAACTGTGACCGAGCCACGTCTCAACATTACGATCGAGCCATGCTTGAGCCGTTTCCGAAGCATGCTCGAGCCACCATAGCATTGTTGTGATCAAGATGTTTTCGAATCAAGATCGATCCATGGTTAGACAATCATAAGCAAGCTACTCTCAAGCCATGATCGAGTCGCAACAACAATTACCATCGAGCCATCTTCAAGATGAGATTGAGCCAAGCATGCAAGCATGATCGAGCCAAGCGATTCCATCAAGCTATATATTTCAAATCGAGCCAAGAAATCATTTCCACTTGCTTCACCACTTGACCACTACTCACCTCATGCCAAAGAAGTGTCCTCTCACCTTTCCAAGATTCCCAAAAAAAACCCTTACACCTCCATCACTCCCATATCCCCTTTTTAAACATCCTCCACATATCACTCCTTTGAACCTCACCCACATGTTTCCACTCACCATTCCTCACTTCCACACTTTCAATTTCGAGCCAAGCTTCTATAAGAAGGGAGTACTCCTCATTCTCTCTATATTACTTCAAAAGCTTTCATACTTGAATACTCTCTTGCTCAAATCGTTGTATTAAAGCTTTCCACTTGATGTAGTTGCTCCTCCAAAGATTTTTCACCAAGACTTTAAAGACCTCCATTCGGTTTCATTCCTTATCTCTTGCAATTTTCGAGTCCCAATTCTCTTAAAATCGGTTTAACGTTTTTACAAACGAAGATTTGATTAAAAAACTTTCTTGAAAACAAATCGGTCTTGGCACTTGAAAATCATTTCGAATTAGGTGTTAAGGTAGTGTTGAAAACATGAATTGAACTTGGTTTTAGCCACCTCGAGCTCCACAATGCGTTTTTCGTGAATGTACACTAGATGCTTGCTGAACTCATTTGGCATTTGGAAAGTTACTCACATACCTTAAATTGTATGCTTATCTCTTTCAAGATCAAAATTTCTCAACCATCAAGAGAAAGGATACTAAGAAGGCTTCGCAGAGTACGGTCATCCTTCAGAGCTTGAGAAGATGATCCAGAGATTTCTCCAGAATTCTCTCCAAATGCCCCAATACTTACGAGAAGGCAGCTTCAGGGGCAAGAAATAGCTGAAAGATTGCAACGAACAAGAGATAAAATGGAAATTCAGGAGCAACATGCTCTTCAAATCGCAAACATGGAATAAGAAAGAGAACGAGAAAGGGCAGAGCGTGCAAACGCTAGGAAAAATGCGGAATACTCTCGAAGACGCTCATATATAAAGAAAGGGAAGCAAGTTGAGATGGAAGAAAATAGTAGTGATGACCCGAATTATGAAGAGGGTGAAGAAACGCATGTTGAACCTCAAGAATACAATGCTCAGTTCTTGAACTCAGTAGTAAATGAGAGAACTTCTCAAATGGATTTTTAAGAAAGCTCTGATTCACTCGACCTCAAAGCACTTCTCTCACGAGGCTTCAAGGGAACTCGATTCCCTCATAAACCAACCATGGGTGCCCTCGGGATAGCGAAAGACTGATGTCTCTATATCTTCATGGTTTTTAGAAGTCATTTAGCATCAATTTTTAGGTCTTTAAATGTTCATATATCGCATTTATAGTTGTTATTGGCAAGTTTGTGATTTTTAGAGATTTTTGCATTAGCATTTGTATATGCATGCATTTTGGAGATTTTTCAGGACTTTCAGAAGTTTTCAGGACGATTTGTGAGAATTCAGAAGAGGAACGGAAAATGCATGGAACAGAACCAGCTCAAGCGCAGTTCAAGCCATCACCATCGAGCCACTTTTACACCTCATCCCTTTGGCTCGATCCAACAAAAGGCCTGGCTCGATCTCTGCAAATCTTTTGGCTCGATCCCGTGATCGAGCCACACCCAAGTCCGGCTCGACCTCTTTCTCTCGACCACCTCGATAGCATATGTTCTTTGGCTCGATCTCGTGATCGAGCCACATCTACTCTAGCTCGATCACTCTCTTTGCCCGGATCAATCTCATGATCGAGCCACTCCTACACGGCTTAATCATCTACTCCAGCTTGATCTCTATCTCTTGGACACCTTGATCCTTGGCTTGATCTCGTGATCGAGCCACATCTACTCCGGCTCAATCTATCAAAGCTCTCTCGGCCACACCTCGATCAAGCATGCATTTCACGCCTTGATCTTTGGCTCGATCTCATGATCGAGCCACCTCTACTTCATCTCGGCCCAACTCATTCTCTTGGATAGCTCGACCATGCATCTCCACGACTCGATCCCGTGATCGAGCCAGACCAACTTCGGCTCAATCCGGCGATTGAGCCAAACTTTGTCTCAGCTCAGCCTAAGCTCCTCAACTCGATCACTCTCTGTACCATTTTTACATGGCTCAATCACAAGCATTTCTCAGCTCGAGACATGATAGTGTAATAGAAATTGGCACGTATAAATTCTTACTATCACATGTCCATCAGCAACTATAGAAAAATCTTATCTACGACTATCCAATGGATAAACAATCACACTATATTATTCAGTGTGTAAAAAATTTAACGCCATTTGGTATATGAGACTAGTTTTGGTGTTTTTGTATACGTGTATCACTTATGTTTAGCTCGAATGGACCAGCTTTGTTTTGGTATGTGACTTGTTTCAATTTTTTGAGAGGAAACTGGTTTTGTGTGTGTGTAGGTGATCAGCAAAGGACGGCAATGTTTTGATAATAGTTGATCAGTGGGAATGTTTAAAATCTGGGACGTGGCATTTCCGAGTTGCTAAAGATATGTATGCCAAATGTGTTATACTAAGCAAAGAAGAAGATTACTCAAATTTCATTTCAAAGATATTGCAAACCTATGTTGGGAAGATACGTGGACAAGACATTGTAGTAATTCTTTTTTATACCATTGAATACACATGGGATGCAACGTGGTCTTCGAAACTGCACGACATGCAACTTACCAGATCACAATAAGGAAATTTGCAAGAAGCCAAGAACCCTATATAAAATTGTAATGATAAGGTGAAATATAGTGTAATGATAATCATTTTGATGTTTTTTTTTTAAAAAATGAACCCAAATGTTGGGGTTTATACTGTATTAAAAAATTTATTAGCTTTTTGTTATATTTTATTATATAACTAAGATGCAATATTTGAAATACATTGGTCTGAACAAGATAGACAAAATTTATCGGATTCAATTATGTCCACAAGATAAAAATGGTTGACATAATGTTGATTTATGAAAAAGTTGACATCATGTAGTAATCTGAAGGTGTAAATGGACATATCGTAGTAACAAGAAAGACAAAAAATAACATATTCAATTATGTCACGGAGATAAAAATCAGGTTGACATAATGTTGATTTCTAAATAAGTGGACATAATGTTGGACAAAAGAGGTAGAAGAAAAATAATACTTGAGTGGACAAGAAATATAACAACTAATTTTTTAGCCGACAAGAAATATGACAAGATACATAGAAAGAAAATATAACAACTAACTTTTTAGTGGACAAAAAATGTGACAATTTGAGACGGGTCTCATGGACAGAATCACATATTTGTTATGTTCATTGTCCACCCGATTTGCTAGATGTATGGTGGACATGTGCAGGAACAGGATCTCATGATTTGGTGGATGATTTATGTCGTGACTTGTGGATAGAAGCATCGAAGTTATCTGATTTGGTGAACGGGAACTTCTTTGACGGGAACACGTTCAGATGGCGTTTATGATGAACTCTAGTGGACATGATCTTCTCTAATCCTCTGATGGACAAAATATGGAACGGTATATGATGATATTGTAGACGATTTACGGCGTGCTTTGTGTACAAAATTAACAATCGAATCTTATGATTTTGTAGACGATTTATAGCAAGACTGGTAAACATGATCTTCTTTGACGGGGACATTTTCATATGGCCTTTTTTATGAACCCGACAGTGGTTTTTCCGATGGTTTTTCCTTACTGAGGATCGTTTTTCTTTTCTTAATGACATTGTAAATAGTTGGGTAAGGATGTAAGACACAAAATTACTGAAAAATCTTTGATGAACTCTACAAAGAAAAATGTTCGATAGCGAAAGAGACCTTTACAATGGTGAGAGAGATGTTTCTAATAGAGAGAGAAAAAAACAAAATCAACTGGCGGCGTCAGTTTCTTAATAAAATAAAGGTAAGAGAGTAAAATGCTCTTATGTGAAATATTGCAGATTTATCAAAATGAGAATAATATTATATTTGTTATAAAGTGGTTGATATTTATGGTATATGTTATAATTTTCTCTAGAAACAACAAATAATGTCGGGGAAAAATCTTAGTATAATCTTGATTTTGAAGACCATATTTAAGGAGTTTAATATTTAATTTAAGATATATTATAAACATAGTATGCATAAATCTTAATTAACTGAAATAATATTTAAAATTTTAATATAATCTTGATTTAGGAAAGTTCCATCTTTTGTAGAGTTGGAATGCCATGTAATTTATTTTTTATTCTAAAAATAGTTTCCAAATCCGTTGAGTTATAAAATATTTACAAATATAACACGTTAGAATTTTATTTTATTTTTAAAAATGGTAAAATAATGCTCTAAAGGCTCGAACCTACCACAATTTTTTACCCTACCATATTTCCATATTTACATATGACAATAATAATCCTAACCTACCACATTGATGTAATATATTAAAAAATAAAAATTAATATTTAAAAATTGATTTTCAAATAATAGAATAGATAGTTACCTTTTAACCAAATATCCAAATTGATTTATAGAAAAAAAGTTTACAATATAAAGAAACTTGGAAAAATTCCACGCGTTGCGTGGACAAAATATTTTCAGTGTTACCTTTCTATATTTTTTTGTTTTGTTTATCTTAAATATAAAAAGTAAAATAAGTTATTCACAATTAAACTACATAGCAGAGGCAGAAATGTGAATCTTTTTCAAATTTGGAATTGTGCTCGTAATTAAACTGAAACCTTTGAGACTTAAATTTTGTTTCATTCCAAGTTTCGTCTTGGTTTATTGGATTTTTTTTTTGTATTCATCTTGTGTTCTAAATATTTTTGAATTTCTTTTATAGATATTTTATCTATTATAATATAGTTAGCAGTTTATATTACAATAACAACAAAAAAGTGTACCTTATTATAATATACTTTTATTTACATTTTTAATCTTAAATGATGGCAAATAATAGAGAAAGAAAAACTACAGAGAATATATATTTAAATATTATCATTCATTTGGTTTTCACGTCTTATTGAGAGCGCCGCCTAGGTCGTGCGATTCTTTCCTTATTTGCTTGCCTATCACGTTTCTTCCTTTGCCGGCGCACGGCCGCCGCCGTCATGATCTCGACACCGCCGACTCAGCAAGGCGGTGCCGGAGCTTCATCATCCACGTCTCGTTGGGCCTCACTCGTCGTTCCCAAAGATCTACGTTCGATAACCACCTCACGACCTTCTTTCATGTCTTTGAATGGAGTTGCTTCAGCTTCCATACCTTCGACTATACTCACTGACTCATTACCACTTTGGAACAATTTTTTAGTTGGCTATTTCATAGGGACAACCCCTCATATAGGAAAGGTCCATGCTACGGTCAATCGACTTTGGAACCGTGATGGCAAATCACAAAAAATCGATGTCCAGTTCATCAAAGATGATACAGTCCTCTTTAAAATCGACTCACCCTCTCTTCGTAATAGCATTATTCGGAAAAAATATTGGCATATTTCTAACGTTTTACTTGTGGTGCAGGATTGGAACCCATCTAGGATCAATCGTAAACCGAACCTCACTGCTATGCCATTGTGGGTCGACTTCCGTAACGTTCCCGACACTCTCTTTTCCAATGAGGGTCTCAAGTTCCTCGGTGACATTGTTGGCGAAGCTCAGAAGCTTCATCCCATAACTGAACGATGCATGCGTCTGGACATTGCTCGTGTTATGATTGTTGTCAATTTGGAGAAGGAGCTAACCGAGGAAATTCGTTTAACTGATATTGCTCAACCTATACTTGTATCCTATCCATGGCTTCCTATTAGATGTACTCAATGTCATGCTTGGGGTCATAAGCCCAAGGATTGTCTTGCTAAAGATGCCCTTTCAAAGGATGATTCACACGATCAAGACAAAGTAATCCCATCACCAAACGCTTCACAAACAGTCTCACCTGTTCCAGTACGAGACCAACAAGTGGGTTCCACCATGGCCCAACTCAACCTCGAACTTCCCACACACCCACTTCACCAGCATTATCTACCCACGGGCTCTACCCACGCCACCTCGCCACATGATCCAATCTCTCAACTCGTTGTTGATTTACTTAACACTAATACCACTTCTACTAATCCTGATCTTGATCATGCTACAGGTGTACTAAAACCTCAAGAGGTTGCTGATACTTCTTCTAATCACACTAAAGTCTCCCTCAATGTCCCGGCGCTTGAGGTGTTTGATCCGACAGTTTCATCGTCTAATACCGTAGCTAACAACGCTACCGTAATTGACGCCCAAACTGAAATCACAACAAACAATGATGGTTGGGAAACGGTTGTAAGGGGGTCCAAACTTCACTCCACCTCCCCTTTGAAGTCCTCCACTTCGCCTCCTCCTTCCTCTCCTAAATTTTCACCTTCTCGTTTCTTTGCTTTAGCGAATGATTGTGATCATGATGATGTTGATCAGGGCGATAAGGAAGAAGGACATATCTCTGACTCGGAGCAGGATGTTATTCACATTCCCGGCATAGCCACTATATCTAAATCCTCTCAGCGTCCGAAGCATAAACAACCATTACTAGCGCTGGCTTCTCGAAAGTTAGCAAAGCAAGCTCCTTTGAAAAAATCGACCCATGTCTCCTCACGGAGACACTAATGCCATGTCGTTATTTGCATGGAATACCCAAGGTTTTAATCAACCTTGGAAACATGAGATCGTCCGTAACTGGCTTCGATCAGCTTCTCCACAATTTGGCTGCTTGTTAGAAACACGAGTTCAAGCGCCTAATTTTCTACAAGTTGTGCAATCTGCTCTACCTGGGTGGAATGTTATTCATAACTACTCCGCCCACCGGTTGGGTCATATTTGGGTTTGTTGAAAGGAGGGCACCATTGTCACGCCCATCCTCATCACTTCTCAACTTATTTCTCTCATTGTTACTCTTTTATCAGGTGAGGTTGTTCTAATCTCTTGTGTGTATGCTTCTAACTTTCAGGCTGAGCGTTCGCAGCTGTGGGATTCCTTGCGCGCTACTCGCTCTTCCTGTGGTTCCCGGGCAGTCCCTTGGATTGTCTTTGGGGATTTTAATGAAGTCCTGGCGGTTTCTGATCATTCT
>OVBE01012735.1:1505-13179 GCA_900406425.1 Iberis pinnata
TTTGTATTTACCATTAAGAAACGTACCGTCTACAACCACAACTTTGCGCATGAAGGAAAACCCAGCTATGGACGCACTAAACGAAAGGAACACATACATGAATCTTCCACACTCATCGATTTGAAGACGCGCAAATGTACCCGGATTTTCCCTTCTTATCATGTATAAGTAAGAAGGCAACTTCTCAAACCCAATCTCAGGCGTTCCCTCATCAATTTCCCTTGCACGTACCAGCGTCTTATGTGACTTCCAATATGGCATCTGTCCACATGACCATTCCACTAAACCCTAACGTTACATTAACTCAGCCTTTATGTTAAAATAACTCAGCATCACAGCCTACCGATAATATAACTCAGTCTAAATATTTTAAATAACACGGCTAATACATTTATACCAAACTGCTTATTGAAAACATAACCATTCGAATAAGTCAGCCGCATCATAGAATTAAGTAAGATACATCGAAAGCATAACTCGGCCTTTATATTGAAATAACTCAGCATTTAAGTTAATATAACCCCCCCCCAAAAAAAAATATACCTCTATACCAAACTACTTATTGATAGCTATTCCGACACTCGCAGGTAGAACGGACGGACCAATGTCGTCGAGAAAGTCCCTGTACAACTGTCCTAAAATATCCGGTGTTACTTGTTTAGATCTAATAGAACGCTGAGTTACATAACATGTATGTTTTCCATCGCAAATACGAACGAAAAATGGCGGGGAAATCCCTTGTGTAGAAGCACGAAATCTCCAGGGACATCCAGGTACCCAATAGTTAACAACCAATATTTTTGTATCAGATTTGTCTACATCAAAATCAAATTGATCCCTCAATGCAAGAAGTTTCAGTCGTCTCACCAACTCGGATTTACTCTCGTCTCGTTGCCCTACCACAAGATGTAGCGAATCCATCTCCGACCTTAAAGCTTCTGGATTCACATTGCACCGGCTCATCGACTAGTTATGAGATCTCTTCTTTGGAGGTTGCGTCGTTGAATCTTCGTCTTCTACTGTAGACTCATAGTATGATAAGTTATCATATTCAGACGATGCTCCATCCGAGTCGTCGAACATATCAAATCGGCTGTCAAATTCATCATCTTCTTCGACCACTTCATCTTCTCCGCTTACTTTCTCTTTTTCTCCCTCCACTTTACTATAGCAGTCATTATCATCGTCCTCGAAACGGAAACCATCATAACTCTCACTGTAATCATCGCTATTGTCTGAGGGTTCTCTTTCTGAGCTAAAACTATATAAAGTTTTACTCTTATCTCTTGCTCCGTCATTCAGACTAACTTTTCCATCTGTTTTCTCCATAATCTCCACGCAAAGACGTACAGGTTCGATTTTCCATAGGCTTAGAAAACCTTTCAACTGTCGAGTATTAGAGACATAAACTGGTGGAGTATCGTGCGCCATTGTTTTCAAAGCTTTATTAGAGAACATGTAGCTCAGCTGAATATGATGCCTCGACTCATTCAATCCGTAATCATCGAATACCAAATTTTCTACTACTTCGCGTGTTGTTTTCCCATCTATAAGTAGAGGTCTACATCCTCTACTGTCGGCGTCGAATACATATCTGTTTTTCTTAACCTAATTATCTGAAACAATAAGTACCCGATCCATAAGCTCTCAGTGTGAGATGAAGAATAAGATGAAGAAGATAGATGGAGAAGTTGATTACCGAAGAAGAATCGGTAACACTATCTACAATGCAAAAAAAATTCAACACCCTCTCTCTTGAGACATGGCATGGATGCTGACATGGATGATGACATGGCAAAAAGATAAGTCAGCCGCAATACCAACACAGAAAAAAAGGAAAACAAAACGAAAAAAAGAGGGAAAAAGAAAACAAAAACAAAAAAAGGGAAAGTAGTACAGAAAAGGGAATGTTACACTATGGGTAAATGTTAATTTATAGCCAAAACAAAGTTTAAGAGGCGGGGGATATACATGAATTGTGACTATTGAATTTTATAACTCAGGCACTCAATAAAAATAACTTAGCCATTTTGCTTCTCATAAAAAAAATAATAATAACCCAGCCGAATGATAATTGTTATAACCGAGGCAAATGATGCCTTACTAGTAGTACTATGCAGCTATGATGTGTATATTTCATAAGTTTTGTTCTTTGTTCTTTTTATTTAATCTTTCAGTACTATTGTGAGGTATTCGTAATTTTTAAGTTATTCTTAACTCAGTAACTTAATAAGGGCTGAGGTATTCATACGTCTGAATTGTAAGAAGGACGGAGTTATCCTTAAGTCGGTAACTTGACAATGGCTGAGTTATTCTTACCTCGGTAACTGAATTCGTAATGAAATTTTTTTAAAACCCTTTTTTATTTAGTAAAGAGATCCCTTTAATAAACTTAAAAATTCTAAATGACAAAACGTCAATCAAACCTTTATTCATGTACAAATTAGTGAATTTTACAAGCAAACCCTACTAGAGGTAACGTAAAGTCGCAAACCCTATCAGTTTGATCTCGGTTATGAAAATTTCTCGATATTAGAAGCGACAATAATTATCCGTATTATACAGGACTAATATATGAGTTAATGTGTTTTCATGATATCTGATTTATCTAAATAAACAACTGGGTTTTTATGCTTATGTCAGAGTTATGTTATAGACAATATGACTAAGTTATGATTTTTACTTTGCTATGACTAAGTTACGGCTGAGTTAGGGTTTAATGTTTAGTGTTTAGGGTTTATACTCTTTAAATAGTTAGTTAGATTACATTACATTTAACTATTAGTTAAACGAGAACCCCTTTCGAAACAAAGAGTTGAAATCATCATTTCATCCGTAATATCACATCAAAGCTGCGTAAGAAAATATCGTAGCCGCGTTTACCCTCGGTAACTTTATTATAGATATCATTTTTATTAAAAAAAGAAATAATAATAATTGTTCTCTCTTTAACCCATTTAGGGTTTAGGGATTATTGATTATTGTTTACTACGAAATACTCCGTATACAAGTGAGTTAAGACTCTTAATGAGTTACTTAGAGTACATTGTATATTAATTCTCAACAGACATTCCTATGGCTCTTGTGATTTTATAAAGTGGATACATACATTTATTAATATGCGCACAAACAGTATGCATTCAATCTGTTTCGTATATTTTGGATTTTATAACTTAGGCACACAATAACAATAACTTTCTTTCTTTTTTTGTGTACCCAATAAAAATCACTTAGCCATTACGTTTATTATTAAACAATAATAACCCAGCCGAATGATAAACAATAACTTAGGCATTTTCACATTTGCAATATATTGGGAACAAAAGTTTGCAATATAAACCCATTAAATAAGCATTCGTAAACAAAAATAAGTATGCATTTAAATAAATATAAATATCAGCGATACAATCCCAAAGTCTGCATTTAAAAAGATAAAAAATCAGCTATACAAATTCAGATGACAAAATGACCGCCACCGATCATCTCCATGAACATGGAAATTTCGTCTCCATCCTCCATCATCAACTTTATAACAAAAACAACACAAATAATTACACCTTCATTTCTCAATTAATAAGCTAAAATCCCTAAATACTTTAAAAAGTTTAAGGAGAGAAAGGAAACCGAATCAGGAGTTTGATTGGGTGCTATACGGTTACCATCATACAAAAAACGAACAGAGTAATAACATAGGTTTTTCATCTCGCAATACCGAACCATCAATTTCTTCAGTTGTGTATGAACACGTAAACTATATATATCTTGGATTCCCTGATTCACATTTTTGAAATATTATTGTGTAATAATTAATATGAAGTGAAAGAAAGAATGAGGAATTCCTAGAAACACCATAAAAAGAAGTTTTAAATTGCAAAACTACCACAAACTCCCAAAAGTTCCAAAAATACCACACTCTCAAATGTTACAAAATAGCAGAAACATAAAAAGTAAATTTTAATGGTTTACAATTTAAAATTTTGGGTAGCGGTTCCCTAAATTTAGGGTTTATTTTTGAAGGGGGTAGGGTTTGGTTTTGAGGTTTTAGGGTTTAAATTTGAAGTTTTAAATCTTTTTTAAAGTTTTGTGGTATTTTTGAAAATAAAACATATTTGGGGTAGTTTTTGAAAAAAGTATTAGACTAAATGTTATTCTGTTTGAATAAATTTAGCTTTTAAAAAGACAAAGTATACCTTCTGGTCGATGAGCTTGAGAATGACTTTCTTCTCCTGTTTCGAATCGGGTGTCGATGATCTCTTTGTTATACAAGATTCTGCAGTTGTAATCGAAGAACTCATGATGTAAAATAGTTTGCAGATATATTTTAGAGAGAGAGAGATAGACTTTCAGTGTGAAAGATACACTATGGGTACGATAATTTATAGCAAAAAATTCAGTTATAACAAGAAACAATATATTGGTAAAACTAATTATTTTTGAAAAATACAGAAACACTTTGTTGAAGTAGAACAACGGATTTCGACTTAAGACTATAAATCTCATTATCCTATTGCTAATTTACATCTTGCAGTAGTAATGTATTGTAATAATAATTGTTACTACTCCCTCGTAACACAAACATTGTTACAGAACTTAAACATATATTATTAGTACGTAGAAAACTAAGTCAAAAAGTAAACATAACTCAGACGCTTAGTTAAAAAAAACCCACCTTTGAGTAAACCATCATCAACTTGATGTAACTCAGGGATAAATTAAAAATAACATAGTCGATTGATTTGACCTCCATTTAAGTTGTCTGGAATGCATAAGGGTGTTTCGAAAGGACGAGCGTGCCCTCGTCGCAATCTACGGTTTTGGGGCATTGCAAAAAAATGTAACTGACGTAAAGACATGATTTGACCTGCATTTAAGTTTAATTAATGCAACAAAAATAGGTTTAATCTGTCAATTAACTTTAGCTAAATATAGTGACGAAAATAAAGATGGTAAAACCTCCATTATTGTAGACAAAGCGAAGAAATTTTCTTGGCAGTTAAGGGAGGTACATATTTAAATTATTTAATTAGTTTGATTACTCATCCATCATTAACTGTTGTGGTTCGCGTCGTATATGAACAATATCTAAACTGAAAGAAGTATTTATTGGTGGCAGATTTTTACCACCTATGGAGGAGATAGTTATGATCATTGTCGGAAACTGGGATTGCTTGGAATGTGGACGGTGGCATTTCTCCATCTCCAGAAATATATTTGCTAAATGTGTGGGTTTGAGTGCAGAGGACACATTTTTAAGTTTCAAGAGGAAGGTTGAGGCTGCTTTCCGTACCTTGGTCGCAGGGCATATGCCCCTAACTTTCTGGAATGACAGCTCAGAGTCAGGGACAGTGTTAACGCAAGCGAAGATGCCTCCAGTTAGTGTAGAATCGGATGAAAGTCTGGACATGTTTGACTGATGAGTGAAAAAAAGGGAAAAAATTTATTCTTTTCCATGGCAAAGGACGATTTTCAAATCGGTGAGGAAGCTGCAGAACGAAAAAAAATACAGAAGAAGGGAGAATGGCAGAGTCGCCAACAGGAGGGTATGAGAGTACGTCTGACGAAGTCAAGTTTCTGAAACATGTGAATCGAATTGAAGACATCTATAGACGGTCAACGAGTGTTGAAGAGAGTAGACATGATGGACATAAAGTTAAGAAACAGAAACTGGCGGGTGAGTTGGACAATTCTGGTGCGCAGGGCACTGACCAGGATTTTCCAATTTACGACTTCGACTATATGACGGAATTGATAAAATCGGAGTACCCCACGCAATCGGATCCTTGCTCTTTTAGTCGAATAAATAATGGATAACCGTCTTTAATTATGTGGTGGACATATGGATCTCTTAAATTCATTTGATGCAGTTGGGAGGCGGGACATGAACTTGGATGTTCCAGGTCCATCTCGTACGATGGAGGATGGTTTGGAAGAAAACGAGGATAGCGAAAAAGATGGGTTAGATGGATAGGAGAATACTTTTACTGATGGACAAGATTGGTCTGAACCTTTGGGAGGACAGATTTTGATTGCCGATCATAGTACCGCCCCGTATGCTGGGGGTGTAGAATCTAATATGGATGTTAATGTTCCACATACGCGACAATGTGGTGACTCTCATGTGGAAGACATACCTGATTTTGAAATTGAACGATATACAAGCTAGCTGTGTGTGGGCGTAAATCTGTGACAATTCGGTGACTCTCATGTTATGCTGTAAATCCGTTGTTCTGATTCAATAGAGCAGTATCTGAGTAATCTTTAATCTTTATACTCAATCATGTTTTCCTACTGCTAAGTTACTTCCTGCAGTAGTCATGTATTGTAATAATAAATTTGCATTTATGTAACATAACTCAGCCGTTCTGGAAAAATAACTAAGTCGTAAAAGTAAAAACGCAAAACAACTCAGCTTCTTGTAGACAATAATCTTTGTTACTCAGCTGTGTCGTGTAATTTAAAATTTTATAACTCAGGCATTCAATAAAAATAACTTAACTGTATCGCTTATAACTGTGTAAGACAACAATAATATATCAGCCGAATGATAAACAATAACTGAGTCTTTTCATATATTAGCCAAAAAGGAACCTCAAATTTGAGGTTCCTTCAATATCAAATTTCAGGTTTTTCACGTTTAGCTCCAAAAAGAAACCTTAAAATTAAAGTTATGAAAATTAGCATTTTGCAAGATAGTCCTTGTAATTTTAATTATTATAAGTAACTCAAACATACATATTATATTATATTACAAGAAATATTATTTAAGAAAACATTATATTATGTTATAAACTTACATAAAACATTAAACACAAAAAATTGCTCTTATATATGATCAACTAATGCATTCCAAAGTGATAAATGAGGCGTTTTATTTTTAATTTCCATATTACGAGCTATGATGTCTTACTAGTAGTACTATGCAGCTACGATGGGATAATAAGTTTTCGAGGTCAAACCCTATGCTTATTATGTTCCATATTACGAGCTAAAAATTGTTGAAATCGAGTAATTTTTATAGTCGAGGCAAATGATGTCTTACTAGTACTACGCAGCTATGATGGGATAATACGTTTTCGAGGTCAAACCCTATGCTTATTATGTCAGAGTATTAGGCAGCTATGACGCGACGATTATTATTGGTTCATTTATATGGGAAAGTGTATGTTTTATCAAGAAAATGTATTAATCAAAATTGATTATTTTCTTATTATGTGTGATATTTAATCAAATAAAAACAGAGGGAGTATGACACAATAGACATCATCTAGGAAATATAACTTTGAACATTTATAAGCTAACTTAAATTTACAGCATAACAAATAAAAACAAGATAGATTAACAAGAACTGTATTCCTTCCCCCGGCAATTCATGAGCTTCTTAGTTCCTCTTTTTGATGTCCTTCATGTGGTACTCAGTAACTAAAGTAACGCCAACTACCAATAGATAATTCTTTAGTAACCGCAAAGGAAATAGAAAAATAGTGGGGTATAACAACCAAAAGCCCATAGAGCAAATTGCGGACAGTATACCAGAACATAAGAAGCCAATGTTACAATAATCATTTGAAGGTTTGCTGCATCTTTGGTGGTTGCATAGGATAAGCAGGTAGGAAGCGGATTGAATGCATACTGTTTGTGAGCAATATAAAAATCAAAAGAGAGAGATTACATGCATACTCTTTGAGAGGAATATCAAAAACGTTAGAGAGAAAGGGGAAGAGAAGAGATAAAAACCTGAGATAGATAAAGAGAGATTGAGAATTTATTTGTAGATAAATCGAGAAACAAAGAAATAAATAGAGAGATAATGGTCGCTTCAAATTCCCATAATTTTTAATATAATAAATAGAAGAGTCATGATTTTTCGTATTCCCGCATCATTACACGCCTCGTAAAATCACATTACTATTGACGNAGATCCCAATTAATTTTGAGTTATTGTTAATGTATTTCTGGGTTACCTTTACAGAATGTATGAGTTATGAAATATAAAACTATCGTTACAACTGAGTTATATTACTAAATACTGGGATTTCTTTTCTATATGTCTGAGTAAAGTAATCAGTTTCAATCTATCTCATCTGATTTTTCTCACAAACAGTACCCATGCAATCCGCTTCACAAACAGTACCCATGGTAATTTAAGTTGAGAGTAAATTAAAGTATTTTAGGCAGCTATGAGGGGACAATAAAGTCAGTCTCTCTCTTTGCCATGGATAATTTTATTTTACGAGGCGTGTAATGATGCTTATTACTTTACCAAGGTAAAAAAACGTAAAAAGACATCATTACACTCTTTGTAATAAGACATAATAGCTGTCATAATAATTGCGTAATCAGACTTAGGGTCTTATCTCAGAGACGTATTATTCCAACATAGCTGCTTAGTAAGACACCATTTCAACTTTATTTTACGACTTAGTTATGTTTACGTGCCTCTACGTTATGTTTACGTGCGCTCTGCGTTATGTTTACTTCATGATGGAGTTTTCTTATATATGGCTGAGTTCTCTTTACAATTTTGTGGTACTAGTGAGTAGTAACAAATATTACTCCCTCTGTTTTTTATTATAGGGTGTTTTGGAGTTTCACATATATTAAGAAAACAATTAATTTGTCACGTTAAATGTAACACTTTTCTCTCAAACCAATTTCCCACAGAGGGAGTATTATTTTGAAACTTCTCATTACATAGACGCAAAGTTATTAGGAGATCGATAACTAAACTACATCAAGTACTTTAATTGCATGATTACTTGTAAGTGTTCTAAACAACTTTTGTTCCAAGCCAGGCATCTCGCTTTCCATGTAGTAACGAGCTTTAAATGCTGTCAAATGTGCATATATGCTATTGGCACTATTAACACAACTCTTGTGTACTACATCAACTTATATCACCAGCATATTATGCACATTTGACAGCATTTATCGCTCGTTTCGTTGTTGAATAGGATAAGCAGGAGGGAAGCAGATTGAATGCATATTGTTTGTGAGCAATATCAAAATCGAAAGAGAGAGATTTCATGCGTACTCTTTGGGAGGAGTATCAAAAACGTTAGAGAGAAAGGGGAAGAGAAGAGAGAAAAACCTGAGATAGATAAAGAGAGATTGAGAATTTTTTTGCAGATAAATCGAGAAACAAAGAAATAAATATAGAGATAATGGTCGCTTCAAATTCCCATAATTTTTAATATATTTGTTATTCTCAAATGGTGAGTTATTCTTAACTCAGTAACTTAATAAGGGCTGAGGTATTCGTACGTCTGAAGTGTAAGAAGGACAGAGTTATCCTTAAGTCGGTAACTTGATAAGGACTGAGTTATACTTACCTAGGTAACTGAAATCGTAATGGAATTTTAAAAAAACCCTTTTTTATTTAATAAAGAGATCCCTTTAATAAACTTTAAAATTCTAAATGACAAAACGTCAATCGAACTTTTATTCATGTACAGATTAGTGACTTTTACAAGCAAACCCTACTAGAGGTAACATAAAATCGCAAACCCTATTAGTTTGATCTCGGTTATGAAAATTTCTCGATATTAGAAGCGGCAAGACTTATCTGTATTATACAGGACTAATATTTGAGTTAAAGTGTTTTCATGATATCTGAGTTATCTAAATAAACAACTGGGTTTTTATGCTTATGTCAGAGTTATGTTATAGACAATATGACTAAGTTATTATTTTTACTGTGCTATGAGTATGTTACAACTGAGTTAGGGTTTAAGAAAGCAATGTTAGTCTGTTACCATCAACACTTTTGGTTTTCTTACCTGACCAGCTCCATTGGTGTTTCTTAATGAAAGTTCTCAGCAAAAAAAAGTTTTATTGTAATTTAAAAGACTCTCTCTCTCTCTCTCTCTCTTTCTCTCTCAACCTTTATTAAAAACTATGCGACTCTCTCTTTAATCTATCTCATGTTTTCCTCTTTTCTCTCTAGCGTTTTCGATATTCCTCACAAACATCACACATGCAATATATTTCTTTCGATTTCGATTTTTCTCACTAACAGTACGCATGCAATCCGCTGCGGTCCTGCTTATCCTATGCAACCACCAAAGGACTCATACACCCTTCCCAAGTGAAATCTGTGAACCGCTTGTTAGCATTTAGGGTTCTTCACTGCCGGAGAATAATATGGATCATATTAGTTTGCTACCTGACGATGCCATCTTGAAGATACTTTCATTGCTTCCTACAAAAGAAGTCATAAAAACGAGTGTTTTGTCAAAACGTTGGCGAAATCTTTGGAAGTTGGTGCCGATACTCAAGTTCCCTGTAAACAAGGATCATGGGAGATTTCTTCGGTATGTGGACAAGTATTTGCTTTTCAACGCGGCTCCAGTCTTAGAGAGTTTTCATTTCACGTTACTTAGACAATGCAGTGAAGTAGATATTGGGGTTTGGATTCAAATTTTAGTGGAAAGAGGTCTACTCGAGCTCAAATTCAATAATTTTTATTTCTTTAATGAGCCTATCAAATTGCCACAGAGCTTCCCAACTGAAATTTGTGAACGGTTGTTCGATTAAGGCTTCATGTTTGAGGAGTTTGGACCTGATAATTATGGATGATTATGAGTTTGTATTTTAAGTTTATAACATTTCTATATCTCAGCGGTCTAACAAACATGCACAAAAAACCTTCGTTTAGTAAGATAACTCAGCCGTTCAGCAAGATAATTTGCCTTCAAATAAAAATAACTCAGTCGTATAGTAAAAATATAACTCATACATGCAACAAAAAGAACGACCAGCCGTTTAGTAAGATAACTTTTCCTTGCAAATTCGGCTAAATATTCCCGCCTGTTCTATTACATCAAATTCAGAATATCTGTTACCCTACTTGATTTACTTGGTTTCATTTTTTGATTCATATTACTTGATTTTTAACGTCAATACTCCATCACAACTTTTGCCTTGAGACACATCTTTAATTAATGGAGTAGTATCCATAATAAATTGAAAAGTTAAGTTTTAAGTATTGAAATTCAGAAAATATAGATAAAACGGGTTAAAGAGATAGAAATTAACAGCAAAATCATTACTTTTTTAATACAAATGATATCTTAAACATAACTCTGACATAAGCATAAAAACCCACTTGTTTATTTAGATAACTCAGATATCACGAAAACACATTAACTTAGATAATTAGTCCTGTATAATACGGATAAGTATTGCCGCTTCTTACTGATAGGGTTTTTTTGTAAAAGTTACTAAACTGTACAAGAATAAATGTTTGATTAACGTTTTGCCAGTCAGAATATTTTAAGTTAATTAAATAATAAAGGGTTTTTAAAAAATTTCCTTACGATTTCAGTTACCGAGGTAGGAAATAACTCAGCCCTGTCCTTATCAAGTTTACCGACTTAAAGATAACTCATTCCTTATTACATTCCAGACGTACGAATAACACAGTCCTTATTACGTTATCGAGTTAAGAATAATCTACCTTTAATACGCTTACCGATTTAAAAATAACTCCGCCCTATAGAATAAAAAAATATTAGTCGTGTATTGATCGAAGAGGCACGATTTTTGGTATTCTCGCCTCTTCAATTTTTTGTTGTCCTCGTTAACGTAATAAGACATCATTACACGCCTTGTAAATCACAGAGAGAGAGAGACTGACTTTATCATCCCGTCATAGCTGGGACGTAATAAGCATAGG
>OVBE01012736.1:0-13178 GCA_900406425.1 Iberis pinnata
ATATATATATATATATATTGTAAATTTTAAAAAATAAAAATATATATATATATATATATTTCGTTTAAGATATAGATATATATATATATAACATATCTATATATTACTTTAAATTAAAATAATGAAAAATTTATTCGTTCAATATATATATTTAACATATTTATATATTACTTTAAATTAAATTTATGAAAAATATTTCCCCGCGCAGCGCGCGGGTCCGCAACTAGTTAAGACTATTAAATAAGAGGAGACGAATATATTTTTTTTTTTGTTAAGCATGTGAATTTCATAAAATATGAATGGGTTTGTAGATCCTACAAAATGTTTTAGAGGTTGAGTGTGCTTCCCGTGACAAAAAATTAAAACAGGCAGAAGACAATAATTATCTTAATTAACAAACTTTAATTTCTTCCATTAAGAGTGACGAAGCCACACTTGCATAAGGTCCTTGTATTTCTTCAGTCTTCCGCGAGCCATGATAGTGTCTCTAACCTGTCTATTAACCACTTGGTGAGGGAGTGGATCAATGAAATAGCGCCTGTGTGTATTCGTGAATTGCGTTCCAACAAAATAAAATAGATAGTTGCTTGGATCAACAGACGAAGAAGAATAAGGGGAGCAATGTGATCAATACTGCCGAGCCAGGCCATAAGAGCACTCCAATTGTGGAAGAAGAAGCTCGGATAGCCCAAGCGTCTAAGAGAGAAGGCCCACACTTGTTCGAAGAATCTGAAACGAAGCAGAAGGTGGTCTCTGCTTTCTTGAAACACGTTGCAGAGAGGGCAAATTCAGGGACATTCATACCCCAGCGTAACAGACGATCTCGGGTAGCTAGGCGATTAATATTTGCTAGCCAAAACATAAAGCTATGCTTTGGTGTTGAACCTTTGAACCAAACAGAAGATGCCCATGAGCATGCCGTAGCTCTAGGACAAATTGATTCCCAAGTAGTTGAGGTGTTGAAGGTTAGTGCTGGAGAACCAGGGACTTCCCATGTCCAAAAATCGCCTAGATCTAGAGGAGATGGAAGGGGAATGGATGTGAGGTGAATATGAAGGGCTTCACCAGCAGCTGATATAGCACCACGAAGCCGCCATCCAGAGGCTGCCACCGCACCTGCAACAGAGGAGAAAATAGGAATCCCAAGCTCTCTCGGACCATTAGGCCCGAAGAATGTTAAGAGAGACCCTAAAGGGGTCCAAACATCATACCAAAAGAAGGTTGAAAACCCATTTCTCACAGAAGATTTAATATAATGATAAGCAAGTGGACGAAGACTTAGCATGGATTTCCAAGTCGCAGAGGAGTGAGATTTTTGGTCAAGAGCCCAAAAACAGTATCCTTTCAAACGATAAGAATGGATCCACTTGACCCACAATAAAGCCTTGTTACTAAAGAGCATCCATAACAATTTTAGGCAAAGGACCTTGTTCCAAAGGTGGAAGTCTCTAAACCCCAAACCGCCTTCTTTTTTGGGGAGACAAAGTGAGGACCAAGACACTTTAGCAGTGGCTTTCTCCAAATTTGACCACTCCATAGAAACTTAGAACAAAGAGACTGGATTTCTGCAAGACAAGCTTTAGGGAGAATGAACGCAGATGACCAAAAATTTACCGTACTGTATATTACCGATGAGATGAGAAGGGCACGACCTGCATAAGACAGACTTTTGGCAGACCAAGAACTAAATCTTTTTATGAGTTTATCGAGGAGGGGTTTGTATTCGTGGATACGAAGCTTGCGATGCATAAGAGGAAGGACCAAGTACCGTATCGGTAATGAACCAAGGGAGAATCCGAGACTTGTGAGGTCATTAGATTCTTGCTGGTTCATCCCCGCGGTAAAAAGTTTTGATTTTTCTTTACTTATAAGAAGCCCTGACCAACCTGCATAGAGATTAAGTGAATCAACAATATGCAAGAGAGTGGATTTTGTACCATCAAAGAAGACCATGATGTCCTCAGCGAAGGCGAGGTGAGTGATATCCGGGTTTTGGGCGTTAGGGTGGAAACCAACAGAACTATCCCTGAAGGTCTTGTTGAGTAGTTTGGAAAAGACTTCAAGAATGATGACGAAAAGATACGGCGATAAAGGGTCGCCTTGGCGGAGCCCTTTTGTGCATTTGAAAAATCCACATGATTCATCGTTAATTGAGATTATGAAAGTAACTGAAGTTAGACATTTGCGGATCCAGTTGATGAACTTTGCCGGGAAATTGATAGCCTCAAGTGTATGAAGGAAAAAATACCACTTGACCAAGTCGAAAGCTTTTTTAAGGTCTACCTTGAGAAGAGCACGCTTGGACATTGATTTGTTGTTGTAGCCGTTGATTAGTTCTGTTGACAAGAGAACATTTTCGACAAGCAAACGTCCGGGAACAAACGCTGACTGGCAAGGGGATACAATATCGCAGACAATATTTTTGAGACGGTTAGCAAGTAGCTTGGCTATGACCTTGTAGACCGTATTGCAGCAAGAGATAGGTCGGAAATCGGAGAGAGACACCGCGTTCTGCTTATTTGGAATTAACGCCAAAAGAGTTGAATTCCACTGTTTGAGAAGGGTACCCGAGTTGAAAAATTAAGAGACTGCAGCAACCATATCCCGTGCGACCGTATTCCAATTAGCGATGAAAAAGTCAACTGGATAACCGTCAGGGCCGGGGGCTTTATTCTGTGGGAGAGAGAAGAAGGCTTGTTGAATTTCTAAATCCGTGAAGTCAGCGGTAAGAGAAATGTTAGTTGTGGTTGAGCATCTGAAGTCCATTACAGCACTGATATCCGCAACTGTTGCAGAAGATGGAGGATCCCTACAACCCAAAATATTAGTGAAATAGGATATGGCTAAATTTTTTATACCTTCCTGTGAGTCAATGATTGCATCATTGGTGTCGATGAGATACATGATGCGATTACGAGACTGGTTGGAGATAAGAGAACGGTGGAAGAAAGATGTGTTTGAATCACCATTCTTTAGCGAACACACCCGAGATTTTTGTCTGTAAAAAGATTCTTCCGCTTGGGCCAAAGAGTGCCAGGTTTGAAAGGCTCTTTGCTCTGTAAATGCAGCAGAAGAGGTGGGAGTTGATAAAAGATTGTGTTGGCAGTCTTGTAGGTAAGAGAATGCTTCTTGTGTTCGCAACTCAATTCCTGAGTAATTAGTCTTGCTAAAGTTTTTGATAATAGGCTTAAGCTCCTTTAACTTCTTGGAGACAGACAACATACGTGAAGAATCAAAAGAAAATGAAGTCCAGCAAGCAGACATTATCTGTTAGAAATCAGGATGTTCATTTAGCAAGGAGAAGAATTTAAATGGGGTCTTCAGCCTTGGTTTAAGAGAATCCAAGAAAATACAGCTTGGACTATGATCCGAGAAACCTGGTTCACAAAATACGCCAACCGAATTAGGGAATAGTTGAAGCCAAGGACAATTGACCAAGATACGGTCGAGCTTCCTTGCAACAAGACCCGAGGTATGCTTATTTGACCAAGTGAAGGTGTTTCCACGATAATCAAGATCTCGGAGAGAGGCGTCAGAGAGGAAGGAGGAGAAATCTCTCATGATGCGAGTGGGGTTTGCTGATGTCGGGACTGAATGCTCGGAGTAATTGAGGATTTGATTAAAATCACCTATAGCGCACCACGAAATATGAAGTAATGAAGGATTAGTAACCAAAGACAAGAGAGAAGACCAAAGAAGCCTTCGCTCTCGGTAGCAAGTAGAACCATATACGACAGAGATGAGACATTCGGAAGAGGAGAAAGGTAGCTTCACAAGGCAGTTAATGGCTTGCAGAGACTTGGAAAGGATAGTGACAGTAATAGAAGGATCCCAAAAAATCCAGATTTTGCCTAACTCAGAGAAACTGTAATTGTTATCAAAATTCCAGCCTTGAAGAACTCTATTGACTATAATAGGAGCTCTTGAAGGGTGGACATGAGTCTCAAGAAGATTGCCAAAAATAGGCTTATTATGCCTTAACCAGTTTCTAAAACCACGTTGCTTAACCGAATCATTGAAACCCCTTACGTTCCAGCAAAAAAATCCATATAAAGGGTATAATATTAGAGGTTTAAGGGGCCTCTACCCCTGCCTTTCGTAGCCAGCTGTTTCTGTTGTTTTTAGAGAAGACTTGAATAAATCTATCCGATATATCTTGATCATCATCGTCACTAGAACCAGCAGCCTTGTCAGAAATAGAATCGGCAATCGTTGTTTTGGTTGCAGGCTTGGAAAGGCTGCAGGGTCGAAGAATAGATCAAGGGAGATAGATATGTTACCACCTTTAGAATATGAGGAGGGGAGACTTGAAGTAACGATGTCCCTTGTAGAAACTGAGTTCGATATAACTTGGTCTTGGTGGGGAGGATCAAGAAGTGGACTAGCCCCTGAGGTTCCCGAAATTGTAGATGGATGGCTATTTACTAGGCCCGGTGATTGGCTGTCCGAAGTCCGACTATAGGGAGAGAGCTAGTATCAACTCCTTTACCATTGTTGTCTGTTAGGATGTGACCATTTGTGGCAACATGAGCCTTTCTTTTGGTGCGAGGGCAGTCATTAGTTAGGTGCTTAACACTTTTGCAGGTTAGACAAGTAGAAGGAGCTTGAGAGCATCTAGAGATTGTATGCCCTATCTTTTTGCAGAAGCTGCAAAGAGATGGAAGCCAAGGGCTTGATACCTTGATTCTTCGAATTTCATCTGATTCGAATTGAGTGTTAACAAATTCAGGAATGGGATTTCTAGGGTCGATGAACGTGTAAACCTTAGCAACCTCCAAATTAGATAGATTTTCAGTGGCTGGATGAATGCTAATCAGTTTGCCTACTAGACCAGCAATCTCTTTAAGACCCTCTTTGTTAAAGAACTAGAAAGGGACTCCTGTGAAATCAAGCCAAACATGGACCATAAATAGTTCTGGTTTTTCTGGAGTAATCCCAAGAGACCACTTCCCGACAAACATTGTTTGTCCGTCGATTTGCCAAAGGTTTTGGCTTAGGATCCTTCTGCGAGCGTGAGGGCAAGGGACCTTGAACAGGAAAGTATTACCCTCAAGCTTTGAGACCGTGATGTCACGACGTTGGCGACTCCAGATGGCATTGCAAATAGCGTGAACAGCACCAAGTGGCGGGAAGTCCTCATAGAATTGGCCCAATATAAACGAGTCCTAAGCTTTCTTGTTCTTTTCAATCACCGTATTGGGGATCTTGAAACAAAATTTGCCTGAATCAAGGAGAAATGGTTTTTCCTTAGGAGAGAGCTCTTTGGATGAATTCATGAGAAGATCTTGCCAAAGACCTTTGGGAGAGAGGAATTGACAGGGATGAGTCAAAAGTGGAGATTTTGAAGAATGTGCATCAACAAGAGTCTCATCGGACAGAGGAGGAGGGGCTGATTGAGTTGAGATTTGATTAACCGAGTCGGAGATTCCTTGTTGGGTCTTAGAAGGAGAGCCAGGAATACACAACGAAGACGGAGGAGAAGTCTTTGCCGGAGGAGAAGAGGGCTTTGTAGCAGAATCGATGGATTCATAAGCAGAGGAGGAAACTGAAATGGATGCTCCAGTAGACTTGAAATTTGGTCTCTGTTTTTGGTTGGAGGTTTTTGCCATGACGGCGGGTGAGGGCCGACGCCGAGTGCGGCGCCGCTGAAGAGAAAAAGAAGAAAAATGGCTATTTTTTGTTAGGAGAGAGAAGAGAGAAAAAGTCAAAAAAGCTTAAGGAGACGGATATGTTTAGTCCGATGGTTCCTCTACTACTCCTTCATCTTGTACGGTGGTTCTTTAGGTTTAGTCCGGTTGGGGTGTCCTCACCAGTCTGGTCCTGGTTCGTCTGTTAAACCGGAGCTCTGCCTCTTCCCCTTCGGTATTTGATTTTAGTTTTGTTGTTGGTTAGTGGTTAGGGTAATGTGGGCTTGTTTTGGTTCGTCAGGTTGATGTATAGTTGTAGAATTTGGTTTTGGTCCTCTTCTCGTTGGAGTTTTAGGCTGGTTTTTTCTTAGAGGTGGTTTTCTTAGGTCTTCGGTTTTAGGTTTTTTGGCTCATCTTGATTGTTCTGTGCGCATTAGCTCTAGTTTGTCCGTCGGTTCAATGATTTTTGGGACATTCTTCTGCAAATCAAAGCAAGAATCTCCATCATTTCCAGAGAATGTCATAGTCTTGTTCGCCATCTGAGTCGCCGCCCATCATGTGTGAGAATTTCTTTCGGTAACGTTTAAAAGACCTGCAACAGTTAATAATTGGCTTTGCAATGGATCGTCAACAAATTTCGACATGATTTAAAGTAGATATTTGTTTTTTTTTAAGCTTATCTTATTATGACTTTGTATTGTATTATAAAAAATCATTTTCCATCAGATGGAAAAAAAGAGGAGACGAATATGTAAATGATTCCATATAAAATCTTCTTATACTGTGAATGGAGACACTGGATGCGGTGCGGTATTTATGAGTTTGTTGAAATCCGTTTTTTATTTATCAATTAAAAATAATTACATAGAGTTTGCGTTTTTTCATCAAAATATATTAAAAAAGAATAGACCAAGTGCGTTATTGTTTTAGTGAACAAATAAACAAAATCGCAGTGCATAGCAAATGCCAATGCGTATTTTTTCATCTTGGTGCGGTTTTCATTTTTTGTTTTTTCTTTTTTTACAAACATGCTTTAAGTTTTTAACTAAATTAAATCAATAAAATATGAGAAAAAATTGATAATACATGATAAATCAAATGCATGTATTAATTTAACCAAAATTTTAGAAGTTGAACCGAATTATCTAGTACCCGAATTTTACAAAATAAATAAATAATATTTTTTTTATTATTATGTGGTAATATTTTTAGAAATAACCCATTTTAATGATATTTTTGGAATAATTGAGAATGTGGTATTTTGAAATATAAGCATTATCCCGTACTGAAAGTGTTTGAATTCCCACGTCGGGATTGATTCATTAGTAAGGCATATAAAGCCAAAGATTATAGAGACGTTACACAAATTAAGGTCCTATAAAATCTGAACAAACTATTAACAAACAATAACAAATTTTGCTTATGCTATTCTATCACTCTCCCTCAAGTAAAGCGTCGAAAGGTTTGACGATTAAACTGGACCGAAATTTCTAGAAGATTGATGTAGGTAACCCTTTTGTGAATATATCAACATATTGGAGTGATGTCAGAACATGTAAGACCTTGACTTCATCGAGAGCTACCTTCTCCCTAACAAAATGGATATCAAACTCTATATGCTTTGTTCTTTGGTGCTTTACCGGATTTGTTGCGAGATATACAGAGCCACTATTATCGCAATAAACTACAGAAGCTTCGGTGACATCTATGTGAAGTTCAAGAAGAAGACTGCATAACCATGTGAGTTCAGCAACAAATTTGGAAATTCCTTTATATTCGGCTTCGGAGCTTGATCGAGAAACAGTTTGTTGACGCTTGGCAGACCAGGAGACAAGATTCAAACCAAGGAAAACACAATAACCTGAAGTGGAACGGTGTGTGTCGGGACAACCAGCCCAATCCACATCGGTATAGACCGTGAGTGTACGTACTGAGCCGCGAGTCAGTTGCAGACCGTGTGTTAAATTCCCATGGATGTAGCGAATGATCCGCTTCAGTGCGTGTAGATGAGGAATCCGAGGATCGTGCATATAAAAGCGAACCTGATGCACTGCATATGCGATATTCGGTCGCGTAAATGCGAGATATTGGAGTGCGCCCGCAAGGCTTCGATATTCTGTTTGATTCTTCACAGGTTCACCAAGAGTATTTGAGAGCTTGGACTTTAAATCCATTGGAGTCGAGACAGGCTTGCATTGGTTCATATTTGCAAGATCAATTATCTATTTTGCATAGGACTCTTGTGATAGAAAAAGCCCCTTGTCATTGTATGTAGCTTTAACTCCCAAGAAATGATGAACTTTTTCCAAATCTGTAATTGGAAACTCACGTTTGAGAGAGTTGATTATTGAATGCAGCAAATTGTTGTGTGATGAAGTTAATATAATATTGTCCACGTACAGAAGAAGATAAGCCAAATCTCCATATTTTCTGTAAAAAAACAAGGAATTATCGGCTTTGCTTTTTACAAAGCCAATATTAGTGATAAACTTAGCAAAACGTGAGTTCCAAGCTCGAGGAGCTTGTTTTAAGCCATAGATCGCCTTTCTTAATTTGCATACATGAGTTAAATGATTCTTGTCAACAAACCTTGGAGCCTGAAACATATATACCGATTCATTTAAGTCTCCTCGCAAAAATATGTTTTTGACGTCGTGAATCGCCCAATTACAAGACAAGCCGATATGGAGAACTGTTCTGATAGTTGCCGGTTTAACTACTGGGCTGAAAGTTTCGGTGAAATCAATACCTTCCTCCTGAGATTTTCTATTAGCAACCAGCCTAGCCTTGTGACGGGTAAGATTACCATCTGCACCAAACTTATGTTTGAACAACCACAAAGATCAGACAATGTTAGTGTCATGTGGCCGAGGAACTAAATCCCATGTTCTCGTCTTAATCATTGCATCAAATTTATCATGCATTGCTGGATTCCAGTTAGAATAAGAGAGAGCTTGTGTATGGCTTGTTGGAAATGGTGAGAAAGAAGTGGTGAGTAAAGAAAGAATAGGCTTCTGTTTACGTATTCCTGCTTTTGCACGTGTTATCATGGGATGGGAAGGAGCATGATCTGTGCTAGAACGTAATTATAGCAGGTGGTGAATGAAGTGGAGAAGGTTGAGTGGTAAATGGAGCTTCAAGGATAGAACGAAACAAAGGGGAAGTGGAGATGCTTTCATTAAGAAAATTATATGAATTTTTAATATTCTTATGAGAAGCAGCAGCTGGAAAAGTGGTCTCGTCAAAATAGACAGTTCTGGATATGATGATTTTATTTGTCTTAAGGTCAAGACACCTATAACCTCGATGTTGAGATGGATAAACGAGAAAAAGACATGGAGCTGAGCAAGGAGATAACTTATTCTGATTAGAATGATTTAAGTTAGGGCAAAGACAACCGAAAACTCTTAAATGATCATATGCCAGTGATTTATTGAAGAGCAGAGTATATGGTATTTGATTTTGAATGGCAGATGATGGTATAATATTAAGAACACGAACAACAACGTTTAAAGCTTCAACCCAATAACCAGGAGGAAGATGAGCTTGAATAAGGAGAGTGCAGATTGAATTATTTATAGTTCAAATCATTCGTTCTGACTTCCCATTTTGCTGAGATGTGTGTGGGCACGAGAAACGAACCGAGATGCCATTTGTCTTTATTAATTGAAATTGAATTGAAGAAAGAGAGCGTAGAACAACATCATGAGTGTGTCCTAAACGCTTATGCCACAGTGAAGGAGAAGAAGCCAAGAGAGCGGTTGAGATCGAAGAGGGCTTATTGAATTGCTTCGGAAAAGGATAAAGATCTCCGAAGCTTTCACATATTTTCCGAATTTGAAGTTCCTTCACAGAAAAACCAAAAGGTGAGGCAATGGGTAAGGAAGAGCTCGCGCCAAGTGTCGTAATTGTGATAATCAAGATCTAGCGTGATGGGAATGTGTGACTTGATATTAGTGACACCGAATGCATGTTCAATTTGAAGGACAGTAGCCATTGAATAAAGGTGAAGAAAAAATAAATGCAGAAAAGAGAAAAGGATCGAGAAAGAGATTAAAGAAGAGAAGAAGGCTGTGATACCATGAAGGTGTTTGAATTCCCTCGTCGGGATTGATTCATTAGTAAGGCATATAAAGCCAAAGATTACAGAGACGTTACACAAATTAAGGTCCTATAAAATCTGAACAAACTATTAACAAAACAGTAACATGATATGCTTATGCTATTCTATCACGTACCGCTAATTTTTATTCACTATTCAAACATTATCCCGCACCGCTAATTTTATTAAAACAGCAGTTGTCCCGCACCGTTAATTCTCTTTCCGCATCGCACTTAATCGTACAATCCCACTTATTTTTTCTATCCCGCACCGCTTAATTTGTGTTACCATTCAGACCCTTAGAATCTATTAAAAAAATTAGATAGTAGGTATAAGATGATTCGGTCTTACCTCTTAAAACTTTCATCATCATACTAAACCTAATTCGACATATGAATTAGATGTAGATTCTTCTCATATCCAATAAAAAGTATCGCTCAGTAATTTTGGTACCCACAATTTTGATTTGACCTCAATACGACGGAATCTTGAATCAACAAACAATTTTACATGTCTTTTATGAATTCACATTCCATCCAACTGCAAGTGAATTTAGTTTTGGTTTAAACGACTTTGTTGACTAAGGTTGGAGCTTGAAACAATGCTGCAGAGAGAAGTGAAGTTTGAGGCGGAAGCAATTTTTTTTCCAGAGTTTTATATTACTTCCATGATTTGTGGTGACAGGTGATGTAAGTTTTCTTTGAGTTTATGATAGACTCATAATTTAATTCATAAATCTAAATGGTAGATAACAGATCACTATAACTATAACGTAGAACATGGTCGAATTGCACAGGGACAAGAAAATCATAATTTCAATTTAATCTCGAATTAAGCTAAGACGATTAAAGTGGGTTGTTTATTTTCGAACGATTGCAAATAAAAACAATAATTAAAACGATGTAAATAAATAAAATAAAAACGCAAGACAATAGAGAAATCCACAAGTAGTCAAATTTAAAAGTACAAATTAACATGCATGATTTTACTTTGAAAATAGTTCTCAATATGAAAAACAACAATAGAATGATCTTCTCTCGAAGTATTACACCCTATATTTGAATTACTAAAGAAAAACTCTCGCCGTATTTAGATAATTCAATCAAGCATTAAGATCATATTCAATATGTTCATAAGCATTGAGGACAATACTCTCGCAAGCAAGAACACTTATTCTAAACTAGATCAGACCTCTAAACCAAATCTCTTTGTGTTTATCAACCTAATATCAATGAACTAGATGACCAATCTAATTTAAAAATTAAAAATAAGTCTAGACTAAAGACCTAATAAATTCAATCCAATATGTTAAACCCTAACAAATAAACATGGTTTCCCTAATATGATCATTCACTCTCAAAATCCATCATGTATAAGATATATATTTATCTTGAAAAAAAAAAATATATCTCTTTAATAAAATAAAATAAAAGAATCTATCATTTACTCGTTTTTTTAAATGTCGAATCTATACTATATATAAAAGAAGAGTTTTAAGGCTTTTGAGGCTACCTATGTAGTCAAAATTTTTTTTATTAACAACCAATCAAACTTATCCATCTATCTTCAAAATCCATTAGATAACGGCAAAATCACATCAAAACCTCGAGAATACCATTTTGTAGCACTTTAAATTTCGACATTGAAGCATTAACCCTTCAAACGGTAAAGTTGATTAAACTATCATCGATAACCCTGAAACCTTATCTCGACTTACATGTCGCCATTCTGATTAACGAAGGAGTTAACTCCGTTTAAAGTTAGTTAAACTTATTAGATGTTTATTAGCACATGTGAAAAAAGTTTAAGTTGTAAAAGAGGATTAGGTTTTTCATCTCATTCTTGTTGCGCGAAGAAAAGGCGCAGGTGTATCGTGACAACTACATATTTCACCATTTTTTATCTCTCAGCTCTATGTAAATTGCCATGACTATTTCCCTTATAGCTTCCTCCAAACCCTTAATTTTCTTTTCCTTTATAACAAACCAAGCTGCTTTCAAATTCTCAAATTCACCAAACTCCTTCAAAATCCCCAAATCTGAGACGATCCGAACCTTGTAAAAGGGTAGAGAAGTAACTTTTTTTTGTTGAAAACTGTTCAGAAAACGCTTTTCAGGAAATTTTTTACCTTAGAAATGCCTCCCGGGACAGACCCGATTTGGCAAACCTAAGCTGGATACCAAATTGAGACGATCCAACCCTTGTAAAAGGGTAGAGACGTAACTTTACAAACTTTATAACTGAAAATGAAATTTATTTCAAATAAATATGTAAAATAACCAATATCTCAACAAACCAAAAATCCAGTTAACAAATCCAATTGAATTAATAAGAATTAACCAAAAGTCTTAAATTTTGAAAAGTTAAACTAGAACCCCCAAAACCAGCACTACTCATATTCAGTCTCCGTCAACTCATTACGTTCACCTAAAAAGAGAAATAAAAAGAGAGTGGGGGTGAGTAAAATCATGGGGAGAGCTAACTCAGCGTAGGGGGATCCAAGAAACCACAATCACTTACAAACTACTACCAATTATACATGCAAGTCTAGGCCTAAATCAAACATTTACATCAAATATGTGAACGTAGAGCTCACACATAGATTATCATACAAGGTCCCCACGCAGCGTAAGCGGCTGACCCGCCGCCTAAAGGCTATATAGAAGGGCGTACACCCCTTCATGTCTCAGAAAGTTACACAGAAAGCGTCTGTTAGTGCACCGATACGAGGCCCTTACCAGCATCCCCTCATGTCTAGGGTATCATGACCGACTGGTAAGCCAATCAACCCTAACATTTAGTTGAGTCATCTCACAACGCCAAAAGATCAGTTCCTTCCTAGAATTAGGTGCCCTACACCGACATTCCCTGACGACACGGTGTCCACCCGTTACCGGATGACCCGAAACACCACACAATATAGAGATTTTGGTTCCATTCTGATCTAGATGCACAATATCTTACTCTTATGTCACGGTTGCCACCTGTTGAATCAAGACTTAATTCTAGGTATTAGGTCTTAGATTTTGTGGGTAAAAGCTCTGAAGAATTTCATATATCCCTTTAAGAATGATTACATAGGTATTTATAGGGAAAATACATGTTAAAACCCTAATTACATATGCTTAAACTAATGGGCCGCGAGCTGGACGNTGAATAAAGTGCATTTCGACATAAGCGCATTAAATGCTGCTAGAACTTTACTGAATCGTTTCATAGGCTTTACTGAATCGGCGNGGGCCTTATGTCAAAATGGGCTTTTGGGAGCAGGTGCTAAACCTGGTATCAACACCACCTGTTATGATGTTTCAAGCTCCTTGTCAAGCAACACAAAATAACACTTAACATGCTCAAACAATATCCAGTTTACATATGTATCCTAAAACTAATGTTGCAGAGAACATATCACAGTAGCACAGTATAGGGTATCGAACCACAGAGACCAAAGC
>OVBE01012737.1:0-13175 GCA_900406425.1 Iberis pinnata
TGGCGTTACGCCACGTGGCGTACCCAACACATTTCGATACCTCTGTTTAAAGAACCGCTTCTCTCTCTCTTCTATTGTTTATTATTTTAATTTTTAAAGAACCGCTCCTTTTGGAGCGATAATGATGCTCTAAAAGCTCTACTTTAAAAACCTCCATTAGAGGTGTTCTAATATTGAACCGATTTCAATCACGTGTGTAAATTCATTGATGAAGAGTCTTTCCCTTCTATGATGAAATGATTCATTTTTTTATAATTTGGCTCATACGATTTACACATTAAAGTAAGAAAAAAAAAGTTGGCATACACTCATATATATAAGAACAGAAATAAGTATGTACATACAGAAACGCCTGTGCAACTATATAACCTGGCGTTTCCTTATTTTCTCTTCTTATCGTCCTTCTCATGTAGGAGGATCACAGGAGCCGCCGGTATACTGAACCACCACTCCCTCAACCTTCTCATCAGCCGCTCTGTGCTCGCTCTCCGTGCTGGCGAGTATCTTGTGAAAAGCTCCCCAAACAATATCAGAAGCAAGTAACGTCCTGGAACAAAGGCTAACATCATCGCTGCAACCACCATCGCAACTGCAAACTTCTCGCTCGCCTATAATAGAGGTTTCAAATCGCAGTTAAACACAGCGAAAGAACAACCGTTTATGTTTAAATTAAGAGGGTACTAGACGGACCTGAGGGAAAAGTGAGAATAATAAAGCTCTAAACTTGAGAAGAACAATGTTTCCGTCTTGAATGTTCTGTTCCAGCTGCGAGATCCCGTTTTGGACAGCTAAAAGCTGTTCCATTGTGTTCATCGGTGGAGGAGCGTTAACTTTCAGCTCGACCATGAGCTTCCCTCTACTGATACATCTTGTAAGAACCATAAAGATTGCAGAGAGGAGAGATGCAAGAGCAAAGACATAAACAAGCCATCCTTTCCAAATTAGCAAAGTGGAGAAGAGACAGAAAACAAAAGACTTCACAGGATCATCCCAATACACCAAAGATAAAATCAGGTTCCAGATTTCCAATACTGGAAGCATCAGTTCCTTCATTACGGCTATGTTGGTGTCAACGCCTTCCATTTTGACTCCATCGATAGTCTCTTGTGCAAGCACTACTTTCTCGTAGTTCTTTCGCGACTCCTTCACTGCTCTCTCTAATGGATTCACATCTCCAACCGATACTTCACCAATAACAAGGCTACTTGTCTCACTCATCCTGCACCTTGGACTCGATCCTCCAAACACAGAACCTAACTGTGAAACCATATCCGAAGCTGACGAGTGTAATGTCCCTAGTATATAGATTACAAATACATCAGACATTGATCAAACTCTTTGACAAGATCAAGAATATAACTACTTACCTGTATCTTTGGATTTGTTAGATCGATGGAGCTCTCTTGAAGTAGACATCTCTGCAAGCGTTTCAAGAATCAGATCTCCACCAGGAAGCTGATCACAGAGATTGAACGGGAGAAGATTTTCGTAACGCATGGCATTTGTCAAATTGAGCTCTTGGATAGCTTGCACACGTATAATGCCAAGAACAGCCTTTGACAGTGCTTCGTCTTTTGCCAAACCCGTGATCTTGTACTTGTTTATGTATCTGTGAACATATAATACTTCTCTTATAGTAGCAAGCCAGTGATCACGGCGTGTGTGACCTTTAAGCTCTGGGAATTCCATTACAGCTGCTTCTGATCTAGAAAAGAGAGACAACAAAAGCTGTTAAATGGGTCATTTACAAAACAGAGGATTTTCAATTTAAAGAGAAAGAACACGGTCTCACAGAGATATAGACTTGTAAGAAACGGCCTTATCGAAAAGCCGAGTGCCCCAAGGACCAGTTAACTCGGGTTTAACTATTTGCTTCAGATCTTCAGAGAGGTCATATCGCTTTGGTTTATCATAAGACACGACCTTTAAAGCCTCAAAGTATAGTGAATGGTCTGTCAAGATTAAGCGACCTGAATAGTATCAGGCAAAGGTGAGCAAGGAAGTCTACATGCCAAGACCCTGACTATTGTGATGTGAAGTTACAAACAATACCTGGCCATGTTGATATTCCAACATGTTCGAGAACTGGTTGGGTAGTAACTGTGCCGTCTATTTCTAGAATCTTCTCTCTTTTTGATCGAACACCAGTAAGCAGAGAAGATTCGGACTGAGTCCTCATCTTCTTTATTGCTCTATAAACAAAGACCGAAAAATACAATGATTTGGGACAAAGGAGTTCAGCTTTTAAGGATAGAAACTTTACCTCTCAAGTCCACATAAATACTTGTCATAAACAGAGAACTGGAGCCGACCACCCGTTGATGAAGTAAGCATTTGAAACAGATTTTCACATATGATGACATCAGCTATTATAGGAACTGCTGGTGCTATCCGCGAGAAAGCTTCTAAACTCACTGTTGCATCTTCATCTACCTGTTACAAAGATAAAAAAGATTCTTAAAAAGGTTGTAGAAGAAATGAGAAAAAGAAGCCAAGCCTTACGCTAAGCAAAGGCGGGCTAGCAACAGCTGGTACTTCCCAGACAACCATCATGTCAAAGGTTAAACGCCTAAACTTTTTATCAGCTAAATGACCTGTTACACCCGCAGACAGTGAAAGTGCCTTGAAACAACAGTATTCTAGAAAGTTCCTTGCAAAGTGAGAAGGCTGCTTCAGAGATTCAAATGCCTCTTGTTTGAAACTATCGTGCAACTCATTTGGAGATACACCGAGTATTCTACACCAATAGCATCAAATCTTTGCTAGTTAGTAATATAACAATCAAAACCACAAAAGTTTTCAGTGGGATAACTTATCCATGAGATAGAGAGACGAACAATGCTTACTTAGAACACCTTCGTACAACTACATTAGCTGCAGGAGAAAGCTCAGGTATCCAATTAGTTCCAGCAGATGGAGATCTTCCCATTTCCTCAATTTCTTCATCGAATGAACTTTGCTTCCCGAGTAACCATTTAAAAGAAGTATCTTTAACCAAATCTTCTAGCATATTTCGTCTTTTGATCGACATTTCACAAACTCAACCTGATACAATGTCAATCAATAGAATCGTTCAATAAAGACATAAACCTGATCTCAATTGCTTGAAGCATTATTTGCAGTTCGGATGAAGGTAGTTGATTGGTAGGTTTGATGTATAGATTATAAAACAATTAAATTTAAAGCAGCGTAGATTTTGATACCTGAAATTAAAATCCGAAAGTAGAGTGTTTATCTGATCAGATGATTTGAGCGAACCCACCTCCGATTAATAGAGTCTTTGTCCACAATCGATACGCTTTATCCACGAATTATCGATCAATTTATGGTTCTTAAGTATTGATTTGTCGAGAAACTGTATTTAGGTCCTCTGGGTTCTCAGATTCTGCCTTGATTTGGGGTTTATCGAAAAAAAGGAAAACATACGGAGGAGGAGTAAGAGAGCGACGGATCCGAATCGGAATCAGTCTCGGCCTGGTGGTCTCGTTAAGACACGGTCACAAAACACGTGGCGCAAAACATGGTTTTGATATACGTAGTCAGCAGATTAACGGCTTAGATTTAAAATCTTGACTTTTTACTATTTGAAATAATCTTGTCCCTACACGTGTAATTTCCCAAATAGTCGTCATGAAATCTCTCTTATATATTGATTTTTCCCCAATAAACCGAAAGCCCAAAGTCTCGACAGACAGCGAGCGCTGCCTACACACGAATTAGCTTTCGAGGGTGCGAAAGGGCTTTTCTTGCTCCGATTATGCTCATCATATGTTGATTCTGTGACTGAATTATTGCTGATTTAGAACTCGAAGATAACTACGAAGGCTAGAATCAACACTCTAAATAGTCGTCAGAACCACCTGCTTCGTTCTTTTTTCGCCGCCAATCTCAGTCAAAAAACTCCCCAAATGGATGTTGTAGATGATTGGGGACGCAAAGCATGTGTCTCCTTCTCTCCTGGAGAATCAATTACCCCTTTCTTTACAAACCCATCAGATTCAGAGCTACTCTTCTCTTCTCCTTCACTATCTCCACCGATTCTCTCTCGAATCCCTCACCTATCTACTGCTCGTTTTCTCACAGTTTCCGGCGTCGATCAGTCGGTTTCATCCACGATTGAAGCCTCATTCGGCACTCCCCATCCTCACGATGATGCAGCTAGGGTTCTATCTTACAACCGCCTCCAATTTCTACCTTGTCCTAATAGAAATTCCGTCTTGGTGTTCTTCCCAACGGGTACTAATCTCGATCAATTAGGTTTCTTGATTCTTTCTAGTGAAGATTCTGATGGTTTCAAGGTGGTGGGTTCGAAGGAAGGTGACGTCTTTATAGCAACGGAGCGATTCTTTTCGCGTATATTGAAGATAATGGTGCAGCCACTTAGTCATTTGGGAACATATAAGTTTTCTTCTTCGATTGAGTTAGGCTACGTTATGGTTTATTCAGTGTATTCGATTCATTGGTACTATGTTAATTACGATGAATACCAAGACAGACCGATTTTGAGTTACATCGGGAAAAAGCAGTTTAACTGTTGTTCAATTGCAAGCGCTTCTTGGAGCCCTCATCTTCCTGGACAATGTTTAGTCTTGTTAGAGAACGGTGATGTCTTTATGTTTGATTTGAATCAGAGACATTGTAGATTTAGAGGTTGTAAAATGAAAGTTTCATGGGAGCAGAGTCAAGGGAAGTCAGTTAGTAGGAGTTGGCTTGGATGCGAATTTGGTTGGAGACTCGGGACTTATATCGTTGCTCGATCTGATGCAGTCTTTGTAATCAGCAGAAGCTCTGGAAAATTCAATGCGAGATCTTTATTGGAAATTGAGAGTCTGAACATGTCTGGAAAAGAAGAGTTTGTTTTGTTTGCAAAAGCCGGTAGTGATAGTTTTCGGTTTATTCTTGGTTCTCGGAGCTATGTATTTCTTTGTGATCAGAGATCAGGAGTGCCTTTACTGAAATGGCAGCATAGTGTTGATAAGCCTTGCTTTATAGATGTTTATAGCTTGTCTGACCTCGGAATTCATACTGCTAAATCAACTACTACTTACTGCGTTATAATAGGGTCATTTTGGAACGCAGAATCTCAAATGTTTTGGTATGGACCTTCTCCTTCTGTTGCCAATAATCCGTCTTCCTTGTGTGTATGGGAGCTTCCACACAATCTACTCTTACCAGCCGGAAACTGTCTTTGTGGAGATTGTGTAATTAGAGAAGTGATAATGAAAGAGTCTCTTCTTCCATGGATTGATTGGCAGAAGAAAAGAGTTCTTGTTCTTGGTTTTGGCGTTTTAAACAAGTACATTCCGCTTGAATCATCAGATCAATCTTCTGGATTTACTTTGATTCGGTTAACATCCTCGGGGAAGCTCGAAGCTGTAAAGTACCATGTTTCTCATGATCCTTTGAATAGCTTAGACGTAACAGGTCACGTAGATTCTGCCAGCAAATTTGAGGAGGTGAACTTGTTGTACTTCCCTGATGATGAAAAATACAAATTCCAGAAACGGTTCAAATATCTCGAACTCAAGTATCTCTCTGCTTACACAAAAGGGAGTCTCGCCGGGTTTTTAGACTCTATGATGAGTAAAAAGTCATCAGGAGGTTCAAAGAAAAGTAATTCTTTTAGCGTAAGCTGCCATGATGAGTTATGTGAGAAGCTGGAAGTTTGCGGATTCGGTAAAGACAGATGCTCTTCTACTATTACTGCAGTTTTCGAAAATATCAATTCGCCAACAAGCGTTTTCGATATTGCATTGAGAGAAACCTGGTCAAGGTTACATATAGAGGTTTTGTTACTAGCATTCTCAAACTACTCAGAGTTTGAAGATATTCGAGTAGACAAGAAGAAACCGTCTCTTGAGTTCTTAGTTGTTCCAGAATTTCCACAGTTACCACCTTTTTCATTAAGGAAACCTTCAAGCCGAAGTAGCAAATGGTCGAAGAAGGAGCAGCAGCCTAGTGTTGAGCTTGTTGGTCCGGTTGTTCCACTTCCAGTCCTCCTTACATTAGAAGAATTCTATAACGGTTGTCTGAATTCTGAACGAGAGTTCTCACCAGATGTAGAGTTCGCTGACCGATGCAACCAAATTTCAAAAGCGGCGCGTGAGATTGCAAACTCAGGTGTAGATAAGACAACTGTTTCACTTGGTGATGACCAAGACGATGAGATGTGGCTCAACACTGATTCACAGAGGGAGAAAAAGCTATTCATTGCTTACTCTCCGAACACAAAGACATCTGATTCAGACAGACAACATCAAGAGGTCACTACATTTGTCTCTAAAGTACGTTGTTCTAAAGACAATAATGCTATTGGTGGAGAAAGATCAGGGCTTGAGTTGTTCGATGATATGTGTCCGGTTGAGATCGGTTTTGAAGATCGGGAAGTGAGTTTTGATAGAAAAGCTTTGTGTATTCCCAAAACGCTCGTCTCTCAATGGCAAAATCGATCTTCTCCATATCAAGAGTTTCTATCTCAGTACCATCTCCATAAATGAGTTGTAATTTTGTAACATGTACATAGATATGTCCACCGTTTCGTTTTGTCTTAGTTTCCCAATTTTGTATGATCTGGTAATTCAATTTTTGTTATATTCAATTTTGAGGTTTTGGAATTTGAAATTCAAGATCAAGAGAGGATAGAGTCTTTAGATATTCAGATGCTGGAAGTGGAAGACATCATCACATAATGCGAAGAAAATTCTGCTGTGTACGTGTTCTATTTGGGGGTAGAAAATCATATAAATGTCATGTATTTTATGTTGATGTTATAATCATATATTATTTTATGTTTAAATTGATATAGGAATAGAAACTTGAGCAAAGGAAAGTTGTTGTGGGAGACAAATAAGAGCAGTTAAGTATTGTTATGTATTAGACAGTATAGTGATAGAATGGAAGATGGAAAGTGATCGTTTGAGAAAATGGGGGACATGTCCGATGAAAAATGATATGAAGGTGATTGAATAGATGATGAAAGTGATTATTGTAGACTTGGCTTTCAAGTACCTCTCAAGAGTTCAAATAATGGAACCAATAATATTCAACGTTTCTCCACCTCTCTTTCTCTATAATTATTTTCTTTTTTCTTATGTTTAGATTAGCCTAATTTAAAATAAGTCAATGTGCACCCAATTTTGATGTATGTTACATTACACAATCAAATTTCAGATTTGCATTAGTTGCAAGAGACTGGAGTTATCACTTCTCAGTTACCTTGTTTTAAAAGGTGCAAACAACAACAACAAAATTCACCAACGGATCAAGATAATAAATGTATCTACATTGATTTTGTAGCTGAATCTCATGCGTTACACAAAAACAAATTAAGCCATGAGTTCGATTTGAAAAAATGATCCTACTTTGGGTTTTCTTTAAATAAATAAAAAAGGAACTCTTTTTGTTTTTTATTTGTTCTTTGTCTTCTTCTCTTTTGATAGTCGTAAGATCGATCCTAACCCAAACGGAGACGGACCATTGACTACCGGAGTTATCCGAAAACTTCCTCCTCCTCCTCCTATACCTCCTCCTCCACTGAAGCCATTCTTTGCGGCTTGTTTTTGTGGCCTGAACTGATACGAACTGCAGCAGACAGAGGAAGTAGAAGAAGAAGAAGATGACAGATGAGATGATGGATTAGCCCCTGGACGTGGGACTCCGTGTCTCTGCGAGCTATGCTTGTTAATGTCTCTTAGCATTGCCCTCTTTGAATTCATCACTGATCCTGTCGAATTGCTTCTTGTCAAACGAGGAAAAGAACATATCAAACTCTTCTTTATATCGCAGTTTAGGCTTGAGCTCCTCGTGAAGCTCCAAAACGACTTTGATGATTTCTCTGCCTCTGAGTCCGAATTTGCTCCACTACCTCGACCGTTTCCGCTTCCTGGAGTTTCCTTCTCGCTGTATTTTCTTGAGGGTTGAGGCATTGGCAATGGCGGAGGAGGAAGAGAGGATGGCAAGGAAGGAGCAGAGATGATAGGTGGGAGCTCGTACTTGTACAGACCTTTTGGCATGGATGATGCAGTGGTTACTTGGAAAGGAAGAACCGGGAGGATCATACCGTCTGCGAATATCTCATCTGCTGGTGAGGAATCTCCCGGATCAAAGTTTCTGGAAGTGTGGAACTCGAAATCCGGGTTTGATGAATCTAAAAGAGTTGCGTCTCTTCGAATTGGGCCTGATGGTTGTTGTTCCATAGATGGTGCTTTATCAGATTGGCCAAGATCCCCGGCAAATGAAATCCGCTGGTGATTTGATTCCGCACAGATCATGATTGGCAAATATGGTCCGCCTTCCTTGTAGCTTCCAGAACAATTCGTTGAGTTAGTGAATTCAACTGAGAAAACAGATGAATGCAAAGTTATGAAACTAACCTTATTGGAGAAAGATGAAACTCTACCAAAGACTGCAACAGAAAGAGATAACCAATCTTGTTGATGAACAACCAAAATCAAGACCGGTATATTGCCAAAAACATTAGAAAACCCATGAATGCAGGAGATGTTAAGTGATAAGATGATGATGAAAACATTTAGAGGATCATGATGTTTAGAAATGGAAATATTGACATTAAAGTCATAAGTCTATAGATCAGAGGTTGAAAACTTCAATTAATATAATGGGTGTGGTGTGCCACTACTAGCTCAGAAATAATTAAAACATAAAATCTAATTAGATTGCAAGGGTTAAATAGAGTATATATTACCTTTAGTTCAAGCAGCCAAAGTACAGTTTCTTCTTTTTTTCTCTGTTTTCCTCACTTATGCTCCTCAACTGTGGAACATCCTACTTACTTCACCCCCTGAAGTATCAATGAGCCCTCTTATCAGATTTATCTTGGTTACCACCTGCAAGCCTCTTTTGATCTTCAATAGAAACGGTGGTTTATTGCAAAAACATTCTTAACCAAGAATCACAAAAGTGCAAGAACTAAAAGGGTTCTGATTGATTGTTAGATTATTTTGAGCACATGATAATCCCTGCAATATCTTACAATACAGTAACTAGATTGCTTTTTCTTTTCCATCCAACAATCAGCAACGGAATGTTACATCAATATGTAAGAACCTAACTGTAGCAAGTAGCAGGTGTTCCATTGCTTGGGTGTTTGAAAGATTGTAACTTGACTCACCATAGAGAAAAAACGCTGTCTAAAACCTTGAAAATTGTGAGATTTTGTGGTTTGACCCTACAAAGTTGTCAAAATATCTAACAGCACAGAGACAATAAACTCAGCATGTTCTTGACACATACATAATCTTAACAAGCACAATACTAAATAGAGAGCAAAGATGAAAATAAATTGCAGAGAGCTGCATTATTGATAACAATAACAGCTGGAGATTCCATTGCCATGGAGATTACAATTAGCTTCGGTAATGAAAAACCCCCAGTTGTCTCTTTTACAACAAAAGAAGAATATATAGAAACCAAATAAATGGCTTCAATCACTAAACTGGCCACACAATGCTCCATTTTTTTCTTCTTTTTTTACAATGAAAACTAAACTTTCAGAGTAGAAAACAAGAACAGATAACACAAAGTTGACACATTTTTCTTGAATAGAAGAAGCTGACCCCAAATTTGAAGAAACCAGATTCACCTTTTATGCTTCCACAGCATCTGGAACATCGTAAGAGTCTGCTGTTACTTCTTCTGCTAGCCACAATCCGGGAAAAAGAGTCTGCAAAAATTTTCCCAGGAAAATTCAAATAAAGTTTAAGCAACAAGCAATTATCAATTGTGTTTAAAATTGAAAAAAGGAGAACTTACATTCATTTGCTTCTGAACCATTCTTGGTCTCTTCTTTGGTCTTCTTGGTGGTTTTTTCCCAATTAGGGCTGTGAAATCCTCTTCGATTTCTTCTCTTAACAAAGGAACCGAGAATTTCACTTTCTCGTTCTTATGCAAATCTCCATCACCATCACCAACACCTTCGTTACCTCTCTTCACACCAATTTCATGTCTCCGAAGAGAAGACTCGGTGATCCTAACCGGCTCATCTCCTGGTTCGTTACAAGCAGCTCTCCTCGTCCTCAGATTCCAAGGTCGAGCTACAACTGCAGCATCTCCGTTCTTAGCTTCTGCTCCATTCCCAAGAACCGATAGCTTAGGTTTCCCATCGTTCACGAGATCGACCTTGAGCTTCCCGTCTCCAGCACCAAACTCGCCTCCAGAGATCACAACTCCAGGAGATCTATGAGCAGCGCGATCAGGAGAAGGAGATGAAGAAGAAGAAGGAAAAGAAGAAGAAGATCGGTGGTTAGATAGCTTGACGCATCTGAGGAATCTCTGCTGACCCCATCGAAGATAAGGCAAGTCGAAGTTATGGAGACGTTTGGATCTCTCAGGAGGAGGGATTTCCATTTGATCGAAGGAACTGTGATTGATTTTTGAGAGAAGATTCGTCTTATCTTCGTCGTCCTCTTTCTTTACGAATTTTGGTGAGCTTCCTTTGGAGCAAGTTCAAAGTTTTTCTTTTTGGTTGTGTATTTATTCTCACGAATTGTGTTTTTTTTTTTTTTCTTTTTTTTTGTTCGAATTATTTTGAGAGAGAAAGAGAGAGTTAAGGACGCGAATGTAACGTTGTAGCTCGATCGTTTTTGTTTTCCACAACTTGACTCTTATTATATAATACGTTCGCTATATTCAAAAATTAGGGTGACCTTTTTCCTTTTTTTAGTAGGTTTATATAATTAACACTCTTAACTATTATTTTAAAATATAAATGTATGAAAAATTTCACAGAATATTTAATCGTTTGTCTTTTTTTGTCACTATTTAATCGTTTGTCTACATAAGTTAAAACACAAATAGAGTTCGTCAATATTTTACTAATGAAATAATTTTATGCATCCGCTGAAAATAAAAAAAGTCTTATTTACCATTATTTGCATGGAAAATTACTTTTGCATCTCGAGGATTGTTACAAAAAGAAATGTGTTTAAAGTTTAGATTGGATAACAACATATAAATATAGTAGGATTTATGAGTCTCAGATACACTTCCTTCCAAGAGCAGATCTAGAAATTTATTTAGTAAAGATCACATATTTTTTTTATAACTAAAATTTGATTTAAATATATTTAAATAAATTTTGTAAGCTAATTATTTTTAAAAAAGAATTAGATGGGGGCACTTGCCATAATATTTGAAGCTTATGTCCGCCCTTCCTTCTTACACCAGCAAATGGTAGAGGTAAATTTTTGTTTCTGCTTTTAAAGTTAGACAATTAATTGATCTATAGTCAAGAACATGAAATGTGTCTTTATTTAATAATTTAATGGAATACAAGAACATGTGACCGATAAGATATATGTACATTAATTAATTAAGTGTTGTTACTAAACCCAATCTTAATGCATTTTACAAAGTCAGACAGATACACAGTTAAATTAGGATACTCGTTAGTTACTAAGATGACTCAAAATAAGGTTGATGGGGCGATTTTTATGGCACTCAAAGATCAGACGTGGCGTATTCGCACATCACCAAAGGTCAAACATTTTATTTGGCAAGTTTTAACGAGGTCAGTTGCGTTTACCCATAACTTAGTTCACAAGAAATTCATTTTGGGATTGTTTGTAAGATGTGTGGTGAAATTGATGAGACTATTAATCATGCTCTTTTCAAGTTTCTGTTCTCGGTGTAGACATGGGAGCTATCAGATATTCCCTTGTATTAGGAGAGTTTCCCCAAAATTCATTATATGGCAATATAGATTATCTGTTACGGATGTAGAATCAAAGATGAGAGGGCCGGACAAATTTCTGTTTTTTCTTTGGGTGTTATGGTCAATTTGGAAACACATAATCTTATGATTTTTCAAAGTGAAAGTCATACTACAACGGATATCTTAGCAAAGGCGATATCAGAGAAACGTACATAGGAAGAGGCCTATATGTCTACTATACTGGACATAGAAGTTTCAGTCGGCCATGTAAGACGAGGTAAGAGATCGAACTGTCAACTTGATGAGTCTTGGAAGGCAATTGTTACGAAGTCTGGCTCGGGATGGTGTTGCAGTTCCATATATTCGACAACAAAGCTGTTAGGTGCCAAAAATATTCGTCGGAGTATATCACATTTACACACATAGTTAGAAATTTTAATGTGGGTCATTCAGAGGTGTATCGATCACAAGTTGAAGTGTACCGAGTTTGAATTTGATAGTGTAGAACTCATTTACATGATTTAGTCACCAGAATAGTCACTAGCCTTCTTCAATTGGCCTTCTCTAAACCTTAACCTTAAACCAATTGGTTACACACTTTTGATATTCATCGTTCTTTTTAACTTTTGTTTACCATTTCTTTTATTTATCATGTTTGTAGTAAAAGATAAATTTTCTTGTTCGGTCAGCAAGAGTTTCTATTGTTGATCGAATTTTTATAGGTCGCGATCCTCCTATATGGGTAATCATTAACCGAAATTTGATATTTTAATAATAGTTTGGTAAAAAATAATAATTTTATGCTAATGATGATGTACAAAAAATAACCTTATTTAACTAGGGAAATAAGATAACCTAGACTATTTTGTAATATATATATATATATATATTTTGTAACTTAATAATTTGTACTAGTGTTGTTATGAGACATAGAGCACGAGGTCCGAGTCTCTATGTGGAATCCATATGTGGTTAAATGCAAATTTTCCACATTGAATATCTAGTCAATGATTGACTAGTATATAAGGAGTTTAATATCCCAAATTTGTGTGAGGCATTTTTGAGTGATACCCAATAAGAAAGCCGTGCGGGTCTTTATGGCTCAAAGCAAACATTATCATATTAATAGTTATTGGGTTTGGTAGTAGCAGCCGAGAGAATGAGCGTTACACTCTGCCCTAAACAGTCTAATTTTTAAACTTTTTAAAGAGAACTTAATTAGATAATGTTTAATAAATATTGATATTCAATAAAAAGAAATTTTATTGATAATTGATATTTTAATACATTGTTTCAATAACAAAATCTACAGCAAAAAAAAACCAGGTTGAACATGTTTATCTAACTAGAAATACAATTGTCAAACTCACATAATATTTTTGGTAAGAAAAAAGTTTTGCCCAAAATTTCACTTCATCTAAATACGTTTTTCAGATACAATATTCAGATGTTCATTGTTTATTTTGATTTTTATACCTATATAGTTCATATAAATACAATTATG
>OVBE01012738.1:0-13175 GCA_900406425.1 Iberis pinnata
TACCCAATGCTAATGAAACCTAAGTTTCCTGATTCTACCCAGTAGGAAGTCCTAAATTTACCCTTTGAAACTTGAAGTGATCCAACTTATTCAAATATTCCCATTTTTCATCTTTTCTTTAGTTACCCTTAGGAGATACTTCTTTCTTAAATAACCACTAACTGTTTCAGGAACTTACTTACTTTATTGCATATGGCTTTCGACCTTTTCATTTATACTATCTTCTGGGTTTTACCCTTTTGAATTCATGGTCATATAATTTTCTTAATCTGCACTAGCCATACTTCTTTTGCATACCATTGTTCCCCCCCAAACTTTCTACTAGCATATTCTGATTCTTTTTTCCATTCATCTCCTAAGGTTCTTACTTAGCATTTCCTTTTTACCTGCTAACAATACCCTTTCCTTCATTTCCACCCAAACCAACATCCAAAATTGAATCCCACCTAGTCTTATCTAGTCCAAAAAGCATGGACTAGAACTACATGAGACCCTATTCCTGTCAGTTCTAACCTAACACGTTCTACCAAGCTCGTTCCATAGAAGACCTGCCACTTAGTAGTAAATTCAGGGTTTGAAAGAAGGCAAGGTTCAAGGGTGGGGATTCTACTTGGGTTAACAAGAGTGGTAAAAGGTAGTTAATAACCCAAATATGTATATACTATCCATGAATTCATATTCAGCACACAAACATGATAATTATACATTCAAATTCAAGTTCTAATAGATATGAGCAAACTTCAAATCACAACACGCTTCAGGAGATAAATGATCATGCAAGTTCACATTCCAAGCAAGGTGCACTTTTACTTCAGACAAGTTCAGGATGCATTAGACAACTAATAACCAGGGCACTAACATTTTATGAGAAAACAACATACTTACAAGGTTATCATCTTCCTAGTTTCCTATGTAAATGCAAATGAACAACCTATAAGTCTGACACCCTAGATGCAACTATATGTACACTCTGTTTTTTAAGGATAATTTTCGAAAAATTTTCAAACTTTTATGGTTTTTACATGCTATAAATGCTATGTAGATGCTATGCAAATTTGGAAACAAAGGAACAAACATGCAAACTTCATTAGATAGCTCCTGAACTCTCCCCAAACTTAAATTACATAGTCTCTGTGTAATCCAAATTCTCAGGAACGTTCAAGAGGATGATAAGCAACAAGGACAGAAAGCACACTTATGGAAACGAAAAGCTTAAACACATGCGAATGAAAACTGATTATATAATGGCAGGGTGGATGGAGATGGACCTCAGTTACCCCAGTTGGGCTAGTAGTCATCTAAGTAAAGGGTCCAAAAGGAGTCCACACCATATCCCATAGGTGTCATTTGTGAGATGATCGCCCTTAAGTTGTAAATGTCATGGCAGAACTCGAGATTCTCAGCTCTATCAAAAGTAGTCCACCTGCAGTTTGGGAAGTAGTCCACCTGCAGTTTGGGAATAGGAAAACTCCTTGGTTGAGGAACGTCAGTTGGAACAGATAGCAAAATTGGGAGTTCAAGTTCCCGACTATGAACCATATTTTCGTCAGGTTGTTCATGTCCATTATTTTTGATGGCAAAAAACTTCCACCAAGTGGTCCTTGAGTATACTTAACAAAAGGGTGTTATCCACCTCCCCCCCCCCCCAATNTGATTCGGGTCTCATGCTTCCTCCCGTGCCCCAGTTGGGGTTTTTGAACATCAACAGTTGCTCCAAGAATAGCTTGAGGGGGCAAGGTTTTAGTTCAGAGACGCGGTAAAATAAGTTATTGTTCTGCAAAGAGTGGCAGATGTGTTCATGGAGACTCAGGCGTATGTAGTTCATTTCTTCAGCAATTACGATGTTGGTGTCTTTTCTATCATAGAACGAATTAGCTAAGATTTGCTGCACATATCTGATCGTTGGGTGGTGGATGCTCGAGCTTTTGGTCCGTCCGGGCTCAGAGTCGATGGCAGCTATTTCATCCCCAATGAACTCTACCTCCTCCTGAGCATTGGCAAATCTGTTTGGTTGGTACTTCATGCAGTTAAAGCCGTAGATACCCCATAGTTGCCCGAAAGTTAATTTGTTGGTTTTTCTATCCAAGTCCTTAAAAGTTATAAAACCTCCCAACAATTCTATCAGCTTCAGCATCATAGCAATAGGTAACCTCCAGAGATGCTAGGAACATGCAAGTTAGCTCTTGGTAGGCCTTATGATTCATGGTGAACATGATGGATATCCTCATTTTCTCCAGTATGTCTTGGACTTCTTCCAAGATACCAAGGGTGCTCAGAGTCTCTGTATCTAGAAACCTTGATCCTGTGAAGTCTAATTGCATCAACCTCCCATAAATTTCTTCAACCGATTGTTCCTGTGAATCGCTTGTCATTCCTCCATATGACATTGTACCTATATTAAGTTCAGAAACAAACATTTAGAACTTAAACCTTGAAAAAGGATAATTAGAGAAGTCTAGTTCATGCATTAGGAAGTTTATGAACCAAATGTTTCAAAGATCTAGGAATTTAAGTTAAAACCAAATTTCTTGTGATTTGAAAACCGTTTCAAAGTTTTAAAAAATTTTAAGAATGAAAGGACTGAAACCGATTTGGGCGATGCTTTAAAACTTCGGGGGGGGGGGGGGGGGGGGGGGGGGGGGTTTGGAGAAACTCAATGCGATAACGAAAGGATAAATGATTGTGAAGTGTTTAGAGTGATGAGAAGTTAAAAGATGAGGGACTCCCTTATATAGGTTCCTTGGTTGAAATTGAGAGTCTGGTAGTTAGGAGTGGTGAGTGGAAACATGTGGGTGAGGTTCAAAGGAGTGGTATGTGGATGGGGTTTAAAGAGGAGACATGTGAGTGATGGAGATGTAAGAGATATGTTGGGGAATCTTGGAAAGGTGAGAGGACACTTATTTGGCATGAGTTGAGTAGTGGGCAAGTGGAGAGGCTTGGCTCGATTTTGATTATGCTCAAAAAATGGCTCGATGAGACTTTGTTGGGATCGAAGATGCTTGAATTTGGCTCAATCGTGTGTTTGTTGCGGCTTGGCCATAGCTTAAACATGGATCCATCATGATGCCGAGACTTGGCTTGATCGTGAGCTTGAGATGTGCATCGATCATCTCGAGTATGGCTTGATGGAACCTTGAGAAACGGCTTGATGGTAATTTAGAATTTGGCTCGATTCAACGTTGAAGATAGCTTGAGTACTATAGAGACACGACTCAGTCCCATGATGATAGTTGCTCGGTCATGGCTCAAGCTTGATTTGAAGAATGGCTCGATCATGACGTTTGAAGATGGATCTATCTGAATGTAACGTGGCTCGATCACGGTCCAAAAATGGCTTGATAATCCTGTGAGATGGCTTGATTGTTTTTAAACACGTTGTCCGGGCTTGATCAAAAGTTCTAGCTAATGCATTTCTCATTTTCCTCATTGCAAAGTGCCCGAAATGTATCACCTAGGTACCTAAGACACCAAAACCAATTGAAGACTAAAAAGCATTAAATTAAGCACTGAAATTAAAAAGCATTGAAATTGAATATATACAAAGATAGACATGGGATTTCCTCCCAAGTGAGCTTGTTTTAAGTCACTAAGCTTGACTTCCTGTTTTTAAGACTAATGACCCCAAGACGGCTCTCAAAAGGGAACCGAGGTCTTTTCTCCGATAATTCTATTATCACCGTTCTGATCAACCTTGTAGTTCAGCTTTGATTCTTCATCAACTTCTACAGAAATTATGATATATTCACCAGATAATATTTCTTTGATCATGAAGTTCTTAGAATATTGCGGATCCACATTCCCTAGATAGTACTTGAACTTTTTGTTGGGTAGAAACACTTGGTCTCCATTTTTTATTTCCAAGCTTCGGGTATGAGGTTCCAAATATTTTTCAGAAATTGGAGTGTCTGAAGGTTGTTTCTGGGGTGGTAAACATTCAGGTTGAGGTTTGACCTCATGACTTCCTTTTCCTGGACCCTTCAGATTGTTCTCAGTTGTTGACATTACCAATATCCTGATTTCCTTTAACTTCGCAGGGATCATATTATCTGGTTCCTTAATAAGGTTGAAAGCTTCATGGTGCATTGTAGACTGCGTTGGATCCTTCCCCAATTCATCTTCAGCTGAATCACCGCTTGAGTACCCATCTTCATCGTTGCTCTCATTCATCTCCTTGATAGAGAATAGCTAACCTTGGATGGTATGCTTCTTAGTTTTGCTCCTGATGTTGAAAATCATCTTTGGACCTCTTCCTACGTTCAGCTTGATGTGACCTTTCTTGACGTTAATTATAGCTCCAACTGTGGCTAAGAATGGTCTTCCAAAAATAAATGGGTCCTTCGGTTCCTCATCCATCTCCAATACCCCAAAGTCTGTGAGTATTTTTGCATTTTTGATCTTGATAGGTAAGTTTTCCAAAATCCCGATAGGATACCAAATTGATCTGTCTGCCAACAACAAATTTTATGTTGGAAGCTTGAACTTGTCGAATCCCAGCTTCGTGGCAGTAGATAAAGGCATTAAGTTGATAGATGCTCCTAAATCACATAGGCATTCGTCAAAGGTCAGGGGTCCTAGTGAGCATGGCAAGGTGAATGAACCAGGATCCTCTTGTTTCTCTTTTATCAAAGCATTGCACTCGATAATAGGTTCCTGCACTTCCTGAGCTATCTTTTCCTTCATAGGTTTCTCAAAGATGTTTGGTTTTTCACCATGATCTCTTTCTTGAAACATGATGGGAATGACTATAAAAGCCTGTTGATACCAGGTGTAGCACCTACCCTAAAAAGCCCATTTCGACTCAAGGCCCAGCTGGACGCCGACGTGACGAGGAGAAAGGGCCCAGGAAGATGAGACCTAGATGGGCCGACCTGGCGAGCTGGGTCGTCCAGCTCGTGGCCCATTAGTGTTAATTGATGTAATTAGGGTTTTGAGCTTGTACTTTTACTATAAATACTCATGTAATCACTCCTTAATTATATATGAAATTCTTATAAGCTTTGACCCACATAACCTAAGACCTAAACCTAATTGTTAAGTCTTGATTCAACAGTTGGCGCCGACTGTGGGGAATACTGCTAGAAGAAGTTCGTAATTTGTCTTTGCAGGAAAAGAAAAACAACTAACAATGACCACGGGATCGACTAACCAAACGCAAGACGGACTTCTCGTCGACCTGACGAACAAAGACGACAACAATGAGAAGACGACGACTGAAGAAGAAGCCCTAGAACTCACCATGAAAGATCTGCTGAAACAGATGCTACAGCAGCAAGAGGAAACCGCGAAGCTAAGAGCCGAATCGCAAACCCTAAAAGCACAGCTAGAAGACATTACCGCGACAGCAGAAGGAAGAGACCTACACACCATCAGCCGGAACCTGTTCGGGACATCTTACCAAACTCCTCCTACAGGCGGGGAGCAAGGACGCATCAACCACATCAATGCAAACAGGTTCAGGAGCTCGGCCGAGGACACCGAGATGAGAAGCATCTATGAATAGCTGAAAATCATGAGCTCGCAGGTACACCAAGCCACCAGCTCGGCCTCGTATATCACGCGCGCCATAGAGGAGACTCAATGAACACCCTTTTCAAAAAGGGTAACCGACATATCAGTTCGGCACTCTGCAAAGGTAAATTTTGCAGGGTACGACGGCAAAAGTGATCCAGTCCAGTACCTAACAGCTTTCACCATCGCTATGGCACGGGCACAATTCTCACCCGAAGAACGAGATGCAGGTTTGTGTCAGCTGTTTTTTGAAAATCTGTCAGGTCCAACTCTGGAGTGGTTCTCCCGCCTAGAGCCAGGGACCATCGACACCTTTCAACAGCTCTCCACCGTATTCGTCAAGCATTATTCCATGTATATCGCAAAGAGAGCATCGACAACCGACCTATGGACCTTATCTCAACGCGAAGACAAAACACTGAAGGACTTTATTGACATGTTTAAAGGAATTGTAGCTCGTATCATGATTAATGACGAAGGGGCAATCCCCGCTCCACGAAAAGCATTGTGGTTTAAATCAAGGTTCAAGGACGAGCTGCTCATCAACCCGCCACAAACACTTGAAGACGCACTCCACCGGGCTAACAAATTCATCGAGATAAAGGAAGAACATGCCGCGATGTCTAAAAAGCACTACGGCACTCGATCCAGCCGAAGGAAGAAACCCCCCGCGAACCAAGGAAACATTACTCAAGAGATAAACGACATACCACTTATGCAATCACGGATAGCGAAAAACGCACCGACAACCCTCCACCATCTGTCAACGACCCAGAAGCCTACTGCGAATTCCACAAGCGAACTGGGCATAAGACCAAAGACTACCGACACCTGCAAACCATCCTCTTATGAAAGTACCAGGACGGTGAAATCAATACTAGCAGGAACCGGGGCAATGATAGACGAAGAGGTGGGAATACGTGGCACAATTTGTCTACGAAGGACAAAGACAGGGACAAAGCACACCAAGTCAGTACGGTTCGAGAAAAAAGTGCGCATACCAGCGTCGGCATGACGCCTCCAACCCGAACGAGAGATCATAGCCCCGATGACCGTGCTAAAGAAGGATCATTACCGAGACGACGAGTCAACGTATTTATGGGAGGGCTAACTTCGTGCAACGACTCTGTACGATCTATCCGACACTCCGAACGATGAGCTGCAACCGCAGAAAAGGAACGCACTGACATAGTGCTGATCTCCACGCCAATCGAATTCAACAACACCAACCTAAAAGGTCTAAGCCAACCTCACAACAACTTCCTAGTCATCGAACTCGTTATCGCGAACACAGAAGTGGCAAGAATCCTCATCGATACAGGAAGCTCGGTCGATATCATCTTCAAGAGAACGCTTGACAACATGGGAGTAAGCTCCGATCTCATTAAGGCAGGAAGCAGGACACTCACGGGTTTCAGCGGCGAAACCGCCTCTCCTACCGGCACAATCAAACTGCCCGTCCAAGCTGGAGGTTCTACCCAAATGGTTAAGTTTGTCGTCATGGAACATGACTCGGCATTCAACGTGATCCTGGGAACTCCGTGGCTCTACTCCATGAAGGCTGCAGTATCAACCTAACACCAGTGTATCAAGTTTCCTNTGACGATCTGAGGAAATCAACGTGTAGCTCGGACCTATTTCATAACTGAACATCAAAATCGAACATTGTAGGTATCAGATAGAATGGGGAGCCCAGTGCCGACCTACGACTCCACACCAGAGCTGGATAAAATCGAGCAAATCAGCATCTGCACCGAATACCCAGATCGGACCACAGGAGTCGGAAAGGAGCTAGACGGAACCATCAAAGCCGAGCTCATCAAGTTACTAAAAAAGAATGCAGGAACCTTCGCCTGGACCATGGAAGATATGAAAGGAATCGACCCGACGATCACTTGTCACGAGCTCAACGTTGATCCAAGCTACAGACCGATAAAGCAGAAACGCCGCAAACTCGGAACAGAACAATCACAGTCAGTTAACGACGATGTAGAAAAACTCCTAAAGATCAGCTCAATCGCCGAGGTAAAGTATCCAGAATGGCTTGCCAATCCTGTTGTGGTCAAAAAGAAGAACGGCAAATGGCGCATATGCGTCGACTCTACCGACCTCAACAAAGCATGTCCCAAAGACAGCTTCCCTTTACCCCACATAGATAGACTGGTCGAAGCTACGGCAGGTAACAAGCTCCTAACATTCATGGATGCTTTTTCAAGATACAATCAGATTATGATGCACCACGGAGATCGAGAGAAAACCGCCTTTATCACAGATAGAGGAATCTACTGTTACAAGGTAATGCATTTTGGATTGAAAAACGCAGGATCAACGTACCAACGCCTTGTTAACAAGATGTTCGTGGAAGAGATCGGCAGATCGATGGAGGTCTATATTGACGACATGCTCGTCAAATCAGCAAAGGCTAACGATCACGTTGACCATCTGGCAAAGTGCTTCGAAACACTGAACATGTACGAAATGAAGCTTAATCCAGCCAAATGCACCTTCGGGGTCACCTCTGGCGAATTTCTAGGTTATGTCGTCACCAAAAGAGGAATCGAAGCAAATCCCAAATAGATCGGAGCTATCCTCAACCCCCCAGCTCCACGAACGAGAAAAGAAGTACAAAATCTCACAGGTCGTATAGCCGCGTTAAACAGGTTCATCTCACGATCCACCGACAAGAGCCTGCCGTTCTACCAGCTACTTAAAGCAAACAAATGTTTCGAATGGGACGATAAGTGCCAAGCCGCATTCGACGAACTCAAAGCATACCTCACCACACCTCCTGTACTCGCGAAGCCAGAAGATGGCAAAATCTTGTATCTTTACGTTGCAGTATCTGAAGCTGCAGTTAGCGGCGTCCTAGTCAGGGAAAGCCAAGGGGAGAGGAAGCCGATCTTCTATGTTAGCAAGTCACTTAATGGCGCCAAAACGCGATACCCACCGATCGAGAAGGTAGCTCTAGAAATAGTGTCCGCAGCCCATAAGCTACGACCTTACTTCCAATCGCATACTATCGTTGTCCTGAGCAACCAACCGATGCGCACCATCCTTCACAGCCAGAACCAATCCGGAAGGTTGACCAAGTAGGCGGTCGAACTCATCGAATACGACATTAAATATCGGAATCGAACTTGTTTAAAAGCTCAAGTTCTTGCAGATTTTGTTGCAGAAATACCACCCGAGGCGCAGGTCGTACCCCCACCAAGCATATGGAAGCTTTACGTAGACAGTTCGAGAAGAAAACAAGGATCAGTGCAGGTGTTAGACTTGAATCACCAACAGGCGAGGTGCTCGAGCAAGCCTTCAGGATCAAATTTGAAGCGTCCAACAATGAAGCAGAATACGAAGCCCTACTCGCAGGTCTACGACTAGCAAAGAACCTCGGCGCCTCACAGATACACGCTTTATACGACTCCCAGCTCGTCACTAGCCAGTTCAACGGGGAATACGCGGAAAAGAACGAGAGGATGCTACATTACCACCAAATGGTCCAAGAATTGGCTAGATGCTTCGACAGTTTCGAATAAACCAAAATCCCACGGAACGAGAACACGCTCGCCGACACCCTTGCCAAACTGGCTTCAACAAACGAGCTCGAGATAAAAAGAACTATCCCGATGGAGTACTTAACCTCGCCAAGCATCACCACCACAATGTCCAACGCTATCGACGAGCTAGTATCCTTCAAAGCCGAACAGGATCAACACGACGTGCCCGACTGGCGAACTGAAATAAGGGAACACATCCTCGAAGGAAAAATTCCCGAAGATAAATGGGCAGCTCGACGACTTCGAATCAAGGTAGCAAGATATACCGTCACAGATGGGCAGCTCTACAAGCGGTCCGCATCTGGAATCCTACTAGTATGCATCTTGGGAGACGACGTACAGAAAGTATTAGCCGAACTTCACGAAGGTGCAGGTGGAAGTCACTCAAGCGGGCGCTACCTGGCATTACGAATAAAAAAGCACAGACGCTATTGGCCCACAATGCTGCACGATAGTCAGGAATACGCCAAACGATGCGAGATGTGCCAAAGACATGGACCGACCAATCACGCACCTACCGAACCGCTAAACGCGTCCATCAGCCCTTATCCATTCATGAAGTGGGGGATGGACGTCGTTGGACCTTTCCCAAAAGGAACGAATAAGCACAAATTCCTGCTAGTAATGACTGACTATTTCACCAAATGGGTTGAAGTCGAGTCGTACACCTCGGTCAAAGCTAAACAGGTTTCACATCCAAAACACCACAGACTTCTAACTCGGTAAGGTGACTCCTANNTAACGACCCGACCCCTCTGTGAGTATTGCAGGTACAAGACTTCATCTGGAAAAACATAATATGCCGACACGACATCCCATACAAAATCATGATGGATAACGGCATTAACTTCTGCGCAAAAATAGTTCGAGCCTTTTTAGACAGGTGGATGGCAAGCCAGCCACAACTTCGACATGCACGTCGATTTTTACTAACTATCCATTTATTGTCGGTGTTTACAGATGGAACATCCAATTAAGCCACTCCACGCCAAGGTACCCACAAGCAAATGGACAAGCCGAGGCCATCAATAAATCCATTGTCAATGGACTCAAGAAAAGACTCGATGCAAAGAAGGGACACTGGGTCGCCGAACTGGATGGCGTCCTATGGTCCTACCGAACTACACCTCGACAATCCACCAATCAGACACCGTTCTCCTTAGCCCACGGCATCGAAGCTCTTGCACCATCCAAAGCAGCTATGTTCAGCCTACGCCGAAGAACCTTGCCAGAGTACGAAGCAATCAACAACGAGATGCTTCTCGATGCCCTTGAGGATGTCGAAGAAGTTCGAGATAGAGCAATGTATCGGATACATGCCTACCAGCAAGCAACCAAAAGATACTATAACAAGGGAGTCAAGCAGAGACGATTTGAGGAGGGAGATTTAGTTTTACGAATGACTTACGCAAATACCGCCAAAGTGAATGAAGGAAAACTGGGAGCTCGGTGGGAAGGCCCATACGAAGTTTCCAAGGTAGTCAAACCCGGAGTATACAAACTGAAGTCTATGGATGGAAAGCCGACCCCGAACTCTTGGAATGCAACGAAGCTTAAGAAGTTTTACTCTTAGGTTTCCTTTGTACAGTGAACAACGACCTGGCTTGATCCATGTACAGGGTACGTAGGCAACCCACTGAGTGCAGCTATTTTACTTAATAAAAACATTTTTTATTTCCAAACTACGTACCAAACTCGCAAGAAAGTCTCGGCGCTTATCACATAAACAAGTGTGCCAACCACACCTTTGCAATAAAACAACAAAAACAGAGTCACAACTCGCACATACCCTGTGCAAATATCGGGATGTCGGTAAGATCAAAGTTTTCTTGCCTCGGTCTTAAAGACCTCATTTATTCAAAAAAAAAGCCGAGGTCCATCTCGCGTACTCCTAAAGATGAGTATAGAACAAGTGCGAAGTCACAATGTTCAGGCTACAGTCCCTATTCTGACAATGCCGAGCTCCGGTTCACGTACTCCTAAAGACGAGTATTGGGCGTGTACGAAGTTGCAACGTCACGAGCTTAAGTCTCATTCTGAAAGCCGAGTTCTGGTTCACATACTCCAACCGTGAGTATTGATGAAACTACAGTTTTCGTCCACAGATCAAATTGTCTAAGGGGCGATTTGTAGGTCGTCTCCTTCGGCTTTTGATCGAGTGGTTTTTCAGTTCGCACAAGGATTAGAGAAAAGCCAACTTCAAAAGAAAAACAAAATGAAAAACAATGACACAAGTCGTAACAAGGCAGGCAACCGACATGATTGTCACTTGTATAACTCGTCAAAAAATATTATACGAAATGTACCGAGCTAAAGCTCTACTTTCATTTATTAATAACAAACCTTACATTCTAACAGAAAAAAGTAGCAACGACCTACCAGATATGCAAATCTGAAACAGAAAAACCCTCCAAAATAAAAGCGACATGCCGACATATCAGGCAGATCCTAATCCCAAGAAAACATGACAACTACCCCAAAGCAATACAAGAGGTACAAGTCGAGCTAACCCTAATCCTAAGAAAACTGGGAAAGCCACCCAAAGAGAGCAGCTAACCCCTCGGCATTGAAGGAGTTGCAGGATGGGCCGCGGAAGAGGCATCCGAGCTCCCCGGAACAAGCTGGATCAAGTTTGACCCATTTTCATTAAATGTAGGTCGGAGCAAGAAGTCTTCAGGCACAACGTCTGCTATATCTATAGCGTCGTACTTTGCCTTAAGCTCCACCACATCCACCTCGAGCTTCGCCATAATCTCAGGGGGAACAGAACCACCTTCCTCGACTATAAGCCTCACACAATCCAAAGTCCCTTGAGCCTGGGCATACAGTATGACAATGGGGTCAGCCTCATTCTGGTCCGCCACATGCTTCCTTAGCTTCTCGAGCTTAGTCGCGCATTCGAACTGAGCCTCTCGTCATGCTGATGCAGCCTCTGCAGCTCGGGAGACTCGAAGCCTTTTTGTCTCGACCAAATGGAACTTCTCAAGGGCGTGATAGGCTTCTCGAAGCTCGAGAAAGTCGGCACCTGTCTGCTCTCGAATCGCTTCCTCATTGAGAAGCTCTGCCATGACGATAGCGCACTTCTTGTTCAGCTCTTCCCTTAAACTTTCTATGTTGTTAGCCGAAGTCGCCGACATGTCCCATAGCGCTCTCTTCAATTCAGCCACCTGCGAGGTCAGCTGGTCGACGACCTCAACCTGCTTACCCATCTTCAGCTGTTCGCTAGCAAGACGCCACTTATATTTTTCCATCAGCTTCGACAACCTTTCCAGTTGGCCCTCGTCTCTGGCAACAGACCGGAGTTTGTTTTCATAGAACGCGATGATCTCATTGGTCGTCGCCAAGGTCTGCAATTAGCCGCATGACGAGTTAGAACTTGTAAAATGACAGGAAGCAGGAATTAAAATTACATGTGTACCTGGCAAGCTTGCCGAGACAGCATTTCATAAATTTCTGGAGCCAACATCCGATCCACGGTAGGAACAATCAGACCATTGGCCCCCAGACGGTTCACCAAGCCGGCACACGCTTGTTTGTCCTCAACAAACGGTGTGCCCCTATGTGCAAACGAGAAAGTCCAGCTTCCTCGTGCCTTGTTATGCCTTGCAGTTTGGAACGACCTGCAGGAAGAGATACTTTGTTTTCCAGTTGTGGATTTTATCCCCTGAACCGACGGTTATCAGTTTATACTGCTGCTTGAAGTTAATATAGATGAAGCCCGTGTTTATTTTTGTTCCCTTTTGAACAATCGGATTGACTGACGACATGTTCTCTAGGTACCTAACGCCGAGCTCCACCTGCAATTTCTGAGCATGTGCTAACAGGGAAATCATTTGCCTAATTGAGGGGGCAGACAGCTGAGAGATTGCAATCTTCCGTCTACAACAATATGATATAACTAACTTCGGCATAGGCACCCAAAGATGACACTTCCTAAACAGGGACTCATATAAACACACATAACCTTGGGGACAATCCCAGGGCCTTTGATTTGGTTTCGGGATTATCATTGAAATCCCGTTTAAACAGGGGAAGTCGTTGACAAGCTTTTGCAGCGACTTCAGGTCGGATTTTGTAGGTGCAAGACCCGTCAGGTCGTCATCTGGAGCAGCC
>OVBE01012739.1:0-13174 GCA_900406425.1 Iberis pinnata
CAATGGTGTGAAAACGCACTAACTTAGTTCGGGGGCGGGTTGAGCTTAGCTCATGGGTAATAGTCGCATTGAGTACAAGTATAGCGTAAAAACAAGAACACACTAACTTACTCGAGCGGTGAATAAAAATTCAGTTTGACTCGGGGTAAGATCAGCTCGGGGAAAAGAATAAAATTTATGTCAAAGACTAAACATTCACCCCCTTGAACAAAAATCATCAGCTCGGCAAAGGTCAGGGGGCAAGATATAAAACTTAGTCACCACCCAACTTAAGAAAGACCAAACGACCAAACGAGCGAAAAAATCTACTAAGGCAAATAATTGTAAAGCAAAGATGAAAACTTAGTAGAAACTTAACAAAATAAGATATGCATCTGGCCATCCTGAGTAAAATTAAAAGAATCCAATGTAATAGGTTCCAAACAAAAGGCATCGGATCATCCCGAGCAAAGATACATAAAACAAAAGTAACAAAGTCTGATAAGAAACTAAGAATGCTCCTAAGGGAGTGATGGATCAACTGCAGCAGTAGGAGAAGTCTTGGTGCGGGGCTCCGTCACGTCCATGGGCTCGGAAGCCTCAGTGCGGGGTACCTCTACCTCCAAAGGCTGCAAGGTCTCGGTGCGGGAAGCTCCGTCTCTGTGGTCGGAGCTGTCTAGGCCACGAACTCCTCAATGGAAAAACCTACGTTCGACCCGAACTCGTCAAGGGCAATCTCGGGAGCATCAGCAGCAGGCGGAGTGGCAACAACCTGAGAAGGTAGTGGAGATCCTAGAATGAACTGCACAAAGCTGTCTAAGTCAAGTAGAGGTACCTTCGCGTCGGCTTCAGCTAAAGCGGCCATATGAGACTCCTTATCAGCAGAAACTTCCTCAAGCTCAGCTTGGAAGTCCGTAATACCTCCCCGAACAATCTCCTCAAGAAGCTCAATGTTCGAGGAGGTCTCGTAAGCTCGCGCAAAGGGGTCGAGGACAGCATCCCGAGCAGCAAGGTGAAGCTTCACCTGTTCAAATTGAAAATTGTTAGAAGTTCACCAAAAGAATCACATCCTGAAAGAAAAGACACAAGGAAGCATGTAAAGCACTTGCTCAACGCACGAACGGACTCAGATGCCAATGGCCTCCTTGGCCTCAACAACGACTCTCCGGGACTCCGACTCTCGGGTACTGGCCAAAGCGTAGGCCCGAGCCTCAGCTACAGCGGCACGAGTCTCTGCCTCAGAAGCACGCCGCTTCTCCTCTTGGAAGCGAGCCTCATCCTCCTTGAGCTGAGCGGTGAAAGCAGCCGTATCCTCGTAAATGTTCTTCATCGCCAAGTCAAATTTCCCCTTGTAGTTGTTGCGGGCAATCTGGCAACGATCCAACTTGTACTCGAGACGGGAAATGCGGCTTTGGTGTTCCTTCGCCTGCTTGACAAGATCCCCATTCTTCTCCCGCTTAGCTACAAGAGACTCAATCTCAGAGGAAAGAGCCTCAATCCTCCCCTTGGCTTCCGCCAAACCTGAACTCTCAGCAGCAGCCTTTGCCTTCAGCATCCCGGAGTGCACCGTCCTGTTGTACCCGGCAAGCATCTGAAGGGGAGGTTGTCAAAATTAGGAAAACATAAAAAATCTACTAAGTGTAAAGCAGTAGTGAAAGGAGGAGAAAGCTAACCAACACAACACCATCCGAGAACTTTAAGTAGTCCTCCCTGTCGTCCGCCGGAAGCTCCTCTAGTGGAGGTATCTCATATCTCGGATCTCGAAACTACCTTACGAGAAAGGCAGTGGACGCTTTGTCCGTGCAGATGTTGTACTCCGACTGATAGTCAAAGTTCCAGCAGCTCTTGGGTTTCTTTGGGTCACCTCTTCCCTTTCCACTGTCAGTGGCCTTCCTCTTTGAACCCCGAGCTGGTGCCTTACCAGAGGCAAGCTCACTCCCCTCCGCGGAGGAAAGGATCACCACAGGAGATGGAGTGATGATCTTCTCAGTGCAATCCTTCTCGGTCCGGATCTTCTCGGTACGCACTGAAGGAGCCGTGGAGCGAGGGAGAGCCGCGGTGCGGGAGGAAGACTCTGCTTTTCCCGTATGGGAAGAGTGAGGTGCAGGAGGTGGAGAGGGATCTCGGCGAGATGACTTAGCGGTGGGTTTCTCAGAGGCCTTTTTGGCTGCCTTCTGCTGGCGATAGCTAGACATGGTCGTCCCAGGAATTAAACCCAAAGCTGCAAGGAAAATTGTTGTCTAGTTAAAGCTAACCTTTGAAATCCGCGGGGGAGTAGTCGGAACGTTCGATAGCGGTGGCAGCGCGGAGACGAGAAGCGGACTCCCGAAAGCGAGTGGCGTTGAATTGATCCCACCTCACCTTTCCCAATCGAATGCGGGTGAGGTAGTGTACTAGATCGAGGCAGAAGTCCGCCCTGATTAGAGGAGCTGCCAAGAAGGAAGAACAATGAAAACAATGTTAGTCACTGAAAAGACAACGCATGTATAACATAAAGGAAAACAAGCTGGAGAAGAGTCCAGCCTCTACCAGGCTCAGTGATCCAGTCGGTAAGGGCGAGGTGAGTGAGGTCGCCGAAGGTGGACTGATCCACTGGGAAGAAGAAGTAACGTTCCATCCAGTCTTCGTCTTTCTTTGGCATGCCAACGAAGACCTTGTAGTTGCCATTGGTGGCGGCACAAAAAGACCCGGGGTGATCGGTAACACCCTTGATAGCATACATACGAGCTATCATCGGAACTGTCAAGGGAATATCGCATTCCTCTGCGAGGACTTGGTGGCACACCACATACCGAACGAAGTTCGGGCACATCTACCCAAGTGTAACACCCATGGCGTGCATGAGATACACTAAGACCTCAGGGAGAGGGAAGGTGAGACCACAAGCCTGGAAAAATACTTCATATGCACAACAATAGCCTTCCCTAACGAGTTCCGGAGACTCAGATTCTAGAGGCTAGACTAAGGCAACGTTCCTAGAAATCTTGCACTTACGTCTAAATTCCCTCAACCTATCCTCGGTACATGATGAGCGGATATGAGGACCTAAACGTGTACCTTGGACTAGAGGAATAAGAGGAAGGAAGGACCATTCCGAGTCGATGGAGATAGCGTCAGAAGAGGATTCCCATTAGGACTAGGCGAACGGAGGAGTTCCTCGGGCCAAGCAAGTTTCAAGACTTCACGAGCCAAACTTCCCGGAGATGTGGGGGAGCTCGGTGAGCCCGAACCCTTAGAGAAACTCGACTTCGAACAAGCTGAAGAGTAGCTCTACACGGGGGAAGGATCGGTGCGGCTCAGGCTCGCCTCGTCGCGGGGAGGACCGGTGCGGTGCAGGTTTGCCTTGGCGTGAGTAGGCTCGGCGCATCTTGGGCTCACCTCAGCGCGGGAGGACTCACCACGACAGCGCGGGCTCTCCTCTGCGCGAGTAGGCTCAGCGCGGCGCGGAAACTCATCGCGGCACGGGGACTTGGACCGGCGCAGGACTGCCTTAACGCGGGGAGAAGTCACCTCGACGCGAGATGGGATCGAATCGGCACGAGAGCCTTACCGTGGTGCGGGCTCGCCTCAGCGCGGGAAGACTTGTCGCGGCGCGGGATTAATCTGAGGCGGGGGGAATTGGCGCAGCGTGGGCACGTCTCGGCACGGGAGGACGCGTCATCGCTAGGACGGGTTCGGATGGGCCGGGCCGGACGTCCGCGAAATCGGGCCATAAGGCTCCCGGATCGGTTCGGATCCATGAGAGAATGTGAAGAAGATGGGAGAAAAGAGAAAGGAGAAAGAAGAAAATAGAGAGAGAAATGAAAATGTAGAGAGAGAAGTGGAAAGAAAGAAATGAGGAAGAAGAAAGTAAGAAAAAGAAGATGAAAGTGAAAAAGTAAGAAAAATAGAGGTGATAAGTAAAAAATCAAGGAAAATATCTAGGATATTTTTCCCACCAAAAGCAAAAAAAAGGTATGACTCACAAATTTCATCTTTGATCCGGAAAAAGTAAAATCAACACCGGGAAACGGTTTTTCGCGGGATCTTAACCATAAAACGGACCAACTTTACCGGGATTCTAACTACATCCATCAAAACCCATAAAAAAATGATGAAGTAGCTCTAGGGAGGAGAAGAAGCAAATACCTTGTGATGGTCTTCAGTAAGAGCAATGAGGTCTCCCTGGCAAAAGTGGAGTTGAAGCTTTTGCACGGGAATCGAGAGGAGCGCTGGAGCAAAAATGAGAAACAATGTGGTCTCACTGCTTCATATAATAGAGCGGAGGAGTGAATCAAGGGATTCTGATTTCAGAATCATGATCTCCAGTCCACCACCGAATCCGCCCCAATCCTCGCCCGACGATCATTAAATCTCATAACGGCGGGAAATCAGCGATTCCACCAAAGGAAAGTTTCCTTCAGTGGAATGGGGGGGNAATGTGGGCGCACTAATTGACCCGGATCCATTAGTGGGCTCGGGTCGGATTACGTTGTAGGTGGAGGAAGCTCAGTGCGAAGAGCAGAGGAATCACAGCGCGCGGTGCGCGCAGTGAGCAGAAGAAGCTCAGCGCGCGGAGCGCGCAATGAGCAGAGGAAACTTAGCGCGCGGAGCGCGCAGTGAGCAGAGGGAGCTCAGCGCGCGGAGCGCGCAGTGAGCAGAGGAAGCTCAGCGCGCGGACCGCGCAGTGAGCAGAGGGAGCTCAGCGCGCGGAACGCGCAGTGAGCAGAGGAAGCTCAGCGCGCGGATCGCGCAGTGAGCAGAGGGAGCTCAGCGCGCGGATCGCGAAGTGAGCAGAGGGAGCTCAGCGCGCGGAGGGAGCTCAGCGCGCAGGATGCGGAGTCCACGGTGAGTGGAGAGGGCTCAATGCATAACAGGCTATTCAAGGCCCGCGAGAGGAAGAAATGGATAATGGGCCGGCAAAGCCTATCACGAGCAGAACTCAATGCGGATCGTCTTAGTGTGCTGCGAAGCCCAGTTCGCGGGGCTCCAGAGAAGCGGGTAAGCCGGCTGTTACGAGGAGTTTGAAATGGGTAACGGCAGATCAAGGGCATTAAAAACGCATTAAAGGGGATCTGACAAAGGAGCGCCGTGGAAGAGGGTCCTATAAGAGGTCTAGGTAGAGGTCCGGAGGGCGGACGGAAAAACTTTTGTAAAACTTTAGTATTCTTGAGAGTAGACTTGTAACACTTAAGAGAATATTGTAATCAAACACATTTTCTAATAAAGTTATCTTTTATTTACACTTATTTCAATCGAATCGGGTGTGAGAGAAATCTTGCTCTCACAATCTCTATTCCTAAACTTTGTTGAAGAAGATAAAAATGAAATACACTAACCTGAAACAGTTGTTGTCCACCATCTCCACTATCACTAAAGAGTTTCAAGTCTTTGTTCCAGTTTTCATGCAAGAATAACCCATTAACATTGCTCTCACAAAGCCTATTTTTCCAGTTCTGATATTCCACAAGCGGTTAGACAAGATTTTTCAACTTATGTGAGAGGGGTTACTTTGTAGTGTTTGGTTTACTATAAAAAAGAAAAGCTGGTGGCAAGCGTCTAAGTTTTCCAAGGGTGCCATGATGATAAAAACTAAATTATTTCTTTATTATGATGAGACCCTAGATAACAGATTACAAATGGTGTTGAGAAAGACTATAGTCATACCTTCAAAAGCTCACGGATGGATGAAGCAGATTTCGTCAATTCTTTCCACTTTGAGTTTCCTTGTCCAGTTTATCTAGAGTGGAAGGCTTTATCAATATTCTTCATCAAAACCACAAGCTCTTTTGAAGACGTCAATATACTCATTACCTATTTAGCGAAACACAAAAGAATCATTCAATCACATTCAATTTAAAAAAACTGAAGTTTGTCTGTTCATAATCCCTATGATACAAATATTTAAAACTGTGAGTTTGAGAAAAATAGCTTGAAGCCAAGGATCAAACATTCAGAACCATCTGAGTTATTATTTCTGGATTTTGTGGAGGAATTTGTGCGCAAACCCAATAAAATGCATAACCAGAGAACTGTAATAAAGATAATTAAATATCACATAGCTCTGTCACAGAGACATGTATCCACATACGCGTGACGATTTGATGGTTTACACAAAAATTTCGTATTAGTGTGAGAAGGATACACAGTGATCCTTGCGAGAAGGACGAGTTTTATATAAATCGACTTACCTGGATTTGGTTGGAAATGTGAGGAAGATATGTAATTGAAGAATCTCGGTCGTAGGAATCCTAGGGAGATAGAGAACTTGAAGGTTCTCTATAAGAGGTAAATTTAGTAAGATAAGTGTTAGAAGATGAAGAAGAGCTAATAGGTATATACGATTTATGTTTTCCTTTTTAACTAATAAAGAAGCCGAAGAGATCAATATCATAAACTTGAATAGTGAATTCTAAAACTAATGTTTATGCTGATGTGGCAGTAGAATAGAGAGTTTCAAAAAAATGATGTGGCTGGCTTGATAGGTTTCCATATCTTTCTTTTATATAAGGGAACAAACCTTAAAAATACCCTAACTCTTTAAAGTTTGCCTGTTTAATACACAAATTTGTTTCGTTGCCATAGTAATTCTCATACATTTATCTATTGCCATTTTAAATCCCAAACTATTTAAAATCGTAATTTTCTCAAGATTCTGTTAGTCAGTTCTGTTAATCAACGTTTTTGTAAGAAAAAAAAGAAAAAAAAATCAAATAACATTTGTGAAAAAAACATCACCTGGACTACTACTTCTTCTCCATTCGATTCGACCAAGAATCAATGAAGAAATGAAACAATAATTCCAAAAACATCTGAAACCCCAAAACATTTAATTTAAGCTAAACATACGATTCCACCAAAAATTCCAAGAAAAATGATTCCAAGAATAAAAAACAACAAAAAAACATTCGACTGGACCTAAAGTTCCAATTCACTCAATATCCCAAAAGCAACCTTTGGTGTATACGAGTCTCTCAAGTTGGAATTAGAGTACAAATTCAATGCAATCACTAACAAAGCTTCCTAGAGTATAATACTAAGCTTTTGAATCAAACTTCCACTAAGTAAATTCAAAACCCTAATTATCAGTTCCATTAATTGGGGGTAAATAATAATAGCCAAGTCCATTTTTTGTTGAGATTATTGATGTTAATCGTCTAGTTTTGGTTTTGAGAAACTTTTGATCTTTGATTAGCTTCTTGCATCTCCATCTTTGTTCTGATTAATAAAATCTCCGGCCAAAAATGAAAACAAACGAGAAACCTCCACCCTTACCCATGAAGAATTTTTTTTCCTGATGATTTTATTTGACTTTTTTTTAGAAACATTGACTTACAGAATTGTTAAGTCGACTAACGGAATTTTGAGAAAACTACAATTTTAAATTGATTTTAAATTGTTTGGGATTTAAAATGGCAACGGATGAAAGTATGAGAATTATTATGGCAACGAAACAATTTCGTGTATTAAACAGGCAAAATTTAAAGATTTCAAATATTTTAAAGGTTTTTCCTTTATATAATAGAATATCAATGCAAATCTTTTTGTAGCTTCAATATTTTTCATGCTCTTCCATCGTTATGCATATCTCCAATCAAAAAAATTATTATTTATGTTGGATATAATATGTTTGGATGACACTTGATATATCGGTAGATCACGATGGGGAAGATATTATTCGTCATTTAGCTATTTTCCATACCGCATCGTCTTATCTTTTAAGAAACATACAAATATATACAAGAATACATCTTATTTGTGATATAAGGTTTCATATCAAATCGGTTTTAACAATGGATTTGGAGTAATTGTGATGCCATCACAAATCAATACTTGCATATAGCTATTCGTCGCAAAATTTGTGAGGAACTAGATATGTCAGAAATACTTCTCAAGTTCAACAAATAATTGCGAAGGAATTGCTACAAATTATCACACTCGCTAAAATTCATTGCAAATTTATCGTAAATTTGCAGTAGATTAGCTATTATACATATTAGTCACAATATGTGTATCTATCTTCGCGGATCTCTACCAAAAATTGCTATAATATTGGCTTAACAACACTCTCAAATCTAAAACAAACATTTCTACATATCAGAGATGATTTTGCTATAACCCAAATCATTGTGATATGAAATTGTAATTAACACTCCAATTTTAAAATTAAATCAATTACCATAAATTATAAATTAACAAAATATTAAATCTAATTAACTATTCGTCCCAAATGGGCCGATGAATCGGCCAGATTGTTGCTAATATAGTCTTCGAAAATCATGATCTTTCTTTGCAATATATTCAAAACATAGTTTGTGATTTGAAATTCTCTCCTTCAACGTCCAGTTTTAACTTTTTGTCTTGCGAGTCGATACGAACATTTACATGTTGTAGTTACTGCAAGAGAATGAGAAGAACTTGACTGGTTGGTGGTGGGCCAGTTGGTGCAATATAAGCTTTTGCTTGCGAAGAACCGATCTCGAAGATCTCATCTTTGTTCTCGGGAGCATGCTACATTGATATATTAAATATTAATCATTATATTAGTATATATGTACATATATAATACTACTTACTTAAATTTACTTCAGTGAAAATCTTATTCCAGTTATAAGGCGTGAATCCCATCAAACTGAAACAAACTCTCTGGATCTTCACAAGTTGGGACATGAGTGAGCTCTTGAATCTTCATAGTGACATCATTATATAAATTCCCCGACTTACCTTAGAAAAAACATCTATTCGACTTTCTATTTGTCTCTTCAAGAACCATCAACAAATCTAGAATTGGTGCGCCAGTTCTCTCAACCTATTAGAAAATTTTAATATTTATTATATCAACAAATATATAATGAATTTTAAAGTATATAAATACTTACAATATTTCGACCTCGCGCTTTGAATGAGATATGTCAGAAACGATGTTTGATAATTCCAAGACCTTGAGTATCAGAGATATGGCGATCAATCCACCTTAGCATTGGTTCATCACACTTTTTCTTCGACTTTGACTTCCAATGTCCCACTTGATCTTTTATCATGAGATCATTTTGTTTTTAAATTTTTTTTTGACTAATACAGTGATAGTGGGGTCCTAGTTATACATTTGCTACAAATAAAACTTTTAATATGGTTAATATATATTACTTATTACAATATATATATAACAACTTAAATGGATACATTTCTAAAAATAAGTGAAACAACTGTTCGATCACCACTGGCGAAGTTTGAGTCCAGTTAGCATGTGGTTCTTTGAAATCTCTTTCAACGATTGATCTAACTATTGCTAATATTTTTTCGTAGTCAGTAAATCTAGTAATAGTTTTTTATAAAAGTTATATTTTTAAAAAATTAATTGAAACTAAATATAGAATGATAAATTTAAACTTAATCAGAAAGTTCCTAGCGAATAGTTTGGATCTGATCGCGGTAAAAAATTATGTCTCGAGATAATGAGGAATTCTTCCAAAGAGAGTTCTTCGAGTGGAGGATGTTGCAAAGGAAGATCATGAAAAGGATATTGGTGACTAAATACTCCCCTTCCCGAGTCCAAAATAGCATATATGAAACCTCCATAAATAGTAGCTGGAGGCGTACCAACTGGAGTCGAAAGTCCAAATATAGAAGATATTTAGATGGAGTCGATGGACCAAGATCTTGACATCTGAAAAATAAAATAAAAATAAACAATATAATTATTGAATCATAACGTTACAAAAACAAAATGAACTAATCATAACAAATTAAATTTGCGAGAACTACATTCCCACAATTTTTTGAGAATTGTGATGGATGTCTATTTATAACAACTTTGTTGCATGCTGTACTTCTTGCATATCGTCTAATTTTGTGTAAACATCAATATCATTTAAAGCATTCTCGCAAATCGTCTATTTTCATGTAAACATCAATCTCATTTGAATTAAGGAAAATTCTTCGACCATTTTGTATTTGCATTATCAACTGATCACCCATTATTTGCACTTTTTGCTTATGTATCTTTTTTAATTGTTCTTGAGTATTATTTATTTTGCGTTTGAGATATGACTCTACAATCGTTTCTTCACTCATTCTTTTTTATGTTTAATATGGAAAAATAATTGTCTAAGAGATCACAAAAAGTATATTTAAATTGTCACGCCATTTTTTCACTTTTTGTTTGGACTAAACACAATTATACTAGCTTTTAGATATGTAATATAGTTAGTTTCGTACCTATTTCATGAATGCTAACTTCTTTTTCTTCAAACGTATGTCACTCTTTGATCTTGATTTGATTTTTACAAAATTTTCTTTTGTTGGATGTCAAGAAAATATATTTTATTTGTGAGTTATTGTGATATGGATGAAAGAGAAGTACTTGACATATAGCTAAAAATAATGACAAAATATGTTTAAAATAAATTATCAAGTCGTCTTATTCAATCCTTTAGGTTAACCTTTTATACAGAGATATGTATGTAGCCCTAGAGTCTTAACCAATCACAAGAGAGAACTATACACATTTAATATTAGGAAAATATCATAATCCTTCCAATACCCCCCTCCCCCTCAAGTTGGAGCATATAAGTTTCGAATGCCCAACTTGAATTGAAATTTGTCAAAACCAGAACGTCCAAGTGCTTTTGTGAGTATATCGGCAAGCTGATCCTTTGTTGAGACATGATGCGTGCATACGACTCCCTTGAGTATTTCATCCCGAACAAAGTGACAATTGATTCAAGATACTTGGTTCTTTTATGAAAATCCGGGTTGGTGCTGATATGAATGGCGGACTTGCTATCACATTGAATAGACATCGGTTCAATGTGATGATGACCAAGATCGTGGAGAAGTTTTTTAAGCCATTTCAATTCCTTTGTGATTGCGTTCATTGCTCTATACTCGGCCTCCGATGAAGAGCAAGAGACGGTGTCTTGCTTCTTCGTTTCCAGGAAATTGGTGATGAACCAAGTTGAACTAACCAACCGGTAAGAGAACGTCTTGTTAATGGGCATGCTGCCCAATCAGAGTCACACTAGCCTGTAAGATGTAAAGGAGAAGAAGCATTCAAGAGAATACCTTGCCCAATTGTTGCCTTGACATACCAGACACCCTTGTGTGCAACCTGCCATTGTTCTCCATTCGGTGAGTGCATGAACTGTGCTAAGATGTGGACTACATACGTAAGGTCCGGTCTAGTCACTAGGAGGTAAATTAGACATCGTACCAACCGGCGATATGGTAATGGATTAGAAAAAGGCGGGCTGTTCGAGAGATCCAAACGATGATTATGATCCATAGGAGAGCCAGCTGGTCCACAACCAAGAAGACCCGCATCAGAGACAATTTTAGTAGCATATTTTCGTTGACTTAGGTAAATTCCAGCATCATTTCGGGCAACTTTGAGGCCTAAAAATACTTCAGGTGGCCGGGATCTTTCATGAAAAAATAGGAGGATAAATCGGTCTTGAAAGCTTAAATATGTTGAGAAGAATCACCAAATATTATCAAATCATCAACATAAACCATAATTTGGAGAGTGTAATTCTTGCCTTCGAGAACAAATAACGAGTAGTCGGAGTGAGTTTGGCGTGGTTTTTTAGGCAGGAAAATTTTGCCCTCGCAAAGCTTCTTTGAATCTGTGTCCTTTTTCTTACTCAGCCTCTCAGCATCGCTCTCTAATACGTGTTCTTATTCAGCCTCTCGGCATCTCTCTCTAATCGTTCATCAACATCAAGACCGTAAAGCTCTGTTATCATGACAAAATATGTTTATGATGAATTATCAAGCTGTCTTATTCAATCTTTTAGGTTAACCTTTTATACAGAGATATACATGTAGTCCTATAGTCTCAACTGATCACAAGAGAAAACTATACAACATGTAAATATTAAAAAAATATTCTAATCCTTCTAATAAATAAATAACACGTCAAAATTTTGATTTGACTAAATAAATTAATAACTCACAAAAATAACTAACTAAAAATAATTAATGTGCCAAAATTTTAAATTGAATAAACAAAAAAGTAGAAATAATCAAAGTTTCTAAATTTTTAATTAATTATATGTTGACATTAAATTTATAAATATTTTAATTTATTATCTAAAATCGTAGGATGCATTATCAATATTGAATTTTATTATATCTATATAGCAAGTATTAATAACTATAAAGTTGTATAGTATTATAATATTAAATAATTATCCATCTATGGATAACATCATTATCCTCTTTTTACTTCGTGACCAAGTTTGTGTAATAAGACAAAATGTGAACTACTATAAATAGTAGTGTATTGTAATGTAAGAATCATATACAAAAATCACTCCTTTCCAACTTTTATATCACTCTCATACTCTCTCATAAATCACTCACAAGTAATAATAAAGAAGAGTACTTTATTCTCGTTCTCTTGACATAAGAAACATATAATATATTATTTATTATTATACAACACGTTATCAGCACGAACGTTTCTACCCGATCAAATATCTGAAATCTGGTTCTGCTAAAAAGTTTAAGTTATCATGTCAAATTTGACAAAACTCGATATCACGGCTCTGGATGTTGCTGGAAAGAATTACATGACCTGGGCATTAGATGCAAAAATGTATCTAAAAGCCAACGGGTTATTAAAAACTATCGATCCGTCAGAAATGACGACCGATGAGGATAAGGCTAAGGCCATGATATTTTTACGTCACCACCTCCATGAAGGTTTTAAAGATGAATACATTACAAAAGAAAATCTCGCATATCTGTGGATATCTTTAAAATATAGGTTTGATCACCAAAAGTATGTGATCTTACCAATAGCCAAACATAAATGGCTAAATCTGCGGTTTCAGGACTATCGATGTGTAAATGACTATAATTCCGCTTTGTTCGGAATCACATCGAAAATGGTGTTATGTGGTGAGAATGTTTCCGATAAAGATTTAATCGAAAAAACATTCCAGACATTTCATCCTAATAATGTCCTTCTTCATGAACAGTATCGAGAAAATAAATTTACTCGATATTCTGACCTGATGCAAGTTTTGCAAGTTGCTGAGCAAAACAATCAACTTGTAATGTTAAATTATCAAACTCGTCCAANTGAAAATGTTTGTTACAGATGCGGCATAAAAGAACATTGGTCCCAAACTTGCCGTACGGCAAAACATTTAGTCGATATGTACCAAGCATCACAAAAAGCTAAAATAAGGGATGCTGAAACAAATCTCAT
>OVBE01012740.1:0-13174 GCA_900406425.1 Iberis pinnata
ATATATATATATATATATATATATATATATATATATATATATATATATATATTCTATTAAATTGTTGTTTAGACATACCAATTTAAGCAAGCGTCTCTAATGAATTTGTGCACTTTGTTAGAGTGGTTCTTTAAACCAATCTATGTAGGCTCTCTCACCAAAGCCTACATAATATGAGTATGTATTAATAACTTTAATTTTAAAAGAGTGACTAAAAATAGAATTATTGAATAAGCAACTTGAGTTCAGCAGTCGTGATTTCATAGATTTCCATGACCTTGAATTTCAATTATGTTGTTCTCCTCCTCAATCTCTTTGTTGATTGCTTCCTATTAATATCGCCACAAAAAGAACCAGGAGTCAAATAATAAATCATACATCTATATTATACACCTAATTACATAATGTTATAAATCTAAAATACCTTAGAATCATCAAAGGTTAAGTCCTTGCTAGTCTCAACAATAACAATCTTCTTTGTTGAACTCCTCTAAAAAAAACATGTCATCATTGGAATAACCTTCGATCTCCAGTTATCCCTCAGTCTTCTTATCCATTTCTCCAACACTTTGTATCAACCCCAACTAAATCTATTCTCAAAGGAATCTCCCTGCTTTGATATTATCCAATAAAGTAAAGCAGGAAGATTATTACACATGCATATATAGAAATTGATTTAACAAAAACTGATTCAATATTTAGGTAACCAATGTAAATGGAAGAAGAAGAGAACCTTTGTTGAGCTCAATATCGATTTCAATCGCTTGTTCCTGAAGTGACTAATACACATATACAACAGTGAACATATTGACAAGAAGTAGTGAACAATATAATAATCACTATTTAATAAAAACCTTTATTCGAAATCATTTAAACATTTTCTACAAAGTTGTTTAATCATATTTAATCAACATCCACACTTAGATTTGAGACTAACCAATTCCTAATCTACCCAACTCACTTCACAACAACAATTGTTATGCACTTTTTGTTCACTCACCAATAAACTCTAAAACCTAGATCTTGAACTTCTTTTTTTTTTTTAGAAAACAAGTCTCTGTTTTTTCTTTTCTCTTACGTTGAATGCATATCTCTCGTCGTTTTTCTTCTACGAGGTTATATACTCAACTTCCAAAAGAAATCTTCCTTAATCTTCTCCAAAGCCATATATCTTCCAATATATTCTTTTCAAGATCTTATCTTCACATAATTAGTCAATATCCTTTTTGTTAATATATGTAATTAAACTTTTTTTTCCCTTGTTATACGCTAATATCTTCCCAAATAATATTGCGTTTGACTTCATATCCACGTCACCAATTTTACGTTTTGACCTTTTAGAAAATTGAAACTCAACATTCTCCCCTTTTTATCTGAATGTGTCACCTCAAATATCCAGAAACTTATAACACAAGTACCAAAACCACATGCCCAAAAATAACTCATGAAGAGACATGCATTTACGCCAACGGTGAATATTGATTAGTTCCCTAATAGTTTTCAATAGTTATGCAGCATCCATAATAATAAAAAAACATACCATCAGACATAACAACCTAATTCACCTTGGAGTTTAGCAGATAGCATATAGTGACTAACACACTGCTATGATACAAACTCGACTCACTAAAATTTAAAGACATCAGAATTTAGTTAGAATCATTCAAAAGTCACTTTGCTCATATTTTCCCCGTGCTTGAGTGCATATTCAGATAAAAACATCAAGTTCTCATAGGTAATACGAGTGGGAAAAGAAACTACATACCTTGAAGTTTGAGCAAAACTGCTTAGATTGAACGACTGAAATCATCAGCGATTCTTTGCATGTTGCTTGTGACCTTGTAATCGTGGCACAAGAAGCATAACTGTGAGGAATCATATAGTCGCACAAAAACCATTAGTTCCATATTGACTTATTTTCAGGCGCAAACCCAAAAGATAGTAAGAATTAGATGAGCCAAATTCAACAATATCGATGACTTGGTGATAACCAACTAAACCTCAATTAAGTTGAATTCAAATCCAGTATGCAGCACATTCTGTAACTTAACATAGATTAAAAACCAAGATGTCAATATCGTTATTCAAAATAACCTTTATTAGAAATCATTTAAACATTTTCTACAAAGTTATTTAATCAACATCCAGACTTGGATGTGAGATTGACCAATTCCTAATCTACCCAACTCACTTCACAACAAAAGTTTTGATGCACTCTTTGTTCACTCACCAATAAACCCTAAAACCTAGACCTTGAACTTCTCTTTTTTCTTTTGAGAAAACAAGTCTCTGTTTTTTCTTTTCTCTTATGTTGAATGCATAACTCTCGCCGTTTTTTTTACGAGGTTATATACTAAACTTCCAAAAGAAAACTCCCTTAATTCTTCTAAAGCAATATATCTTCCAATATATTCATCCAAGATCTTCTCTTCACATAATTAGTCAATATCCTTTTTATTAAGATATGTAACTAAGCTTCTTTTTCCCTTGTTGTACGCCAATATCTTCCCAAATAATATATTGCGTTTGACTTCATATCCACGTCACTAAGTTTACGTTTTGACCTTCTAGAAGCTTGAGACTCAACAGTTCCAATTTGTTATCCTATAATTGAAGAAAGGAAACAGATCTAGTGGAAAGAGAAAGTTCCTTACCGTTGACTTCAGGATTGCAAGTCAAGCCCAAGCTTAGATCTCTGAAACTAACCTTCTCTTTGAGATAAGGACTCAGTCGACTACATGTTTGTGAGAAACTCAGCTTCTCATGTATCTCCAACCAGAGAATTCTCAACTCTTAGAGGCAGAAAAAATAACTGAGTTCATGAGGAAAGTGTTACAAAACCAAGAAGGTGAATCGAGATAGGATTTATTAGAAGAGATTGTATGGGAAGCATATACAGTTTTTGATGATATTTCATTTGAGAGAGTATTGAATACTTTGAATTGGAAATGTAAGTAGAATATTTAATTTCCTTTTGACCAATTTGTGTTCAGGCCGGACCATGATGCCAACCTTGCCAAGCTCCAGCGTGCGGCCCCATTTTTCTATAAAAATTTTTGGCCCTTAGTTACAAGAAGATTCAGTATCCTAGTGGCTTCACTCTAAGATGGCGCACAGAGGTGCAAGGGTTTTATTCCCTCAAGCTAAGGCTACGATATTTCTTTTCTTTTTAACTAGCTTTTTTTGTGGACCTTCGGTTTCCTTTTTTCTAACTCAATATTATTTCCTTTCTCAGTTCGGCCCATTAATAATAAATGTGTTCTTTAATTCTTGTTTCTTTCTTTTCCCTTTTTCTAATCAATTATAGTTTTTCTATCGCACTTTTCTTTTTCCTTTTTTTTTTCTGTCGATTGTAAGTTTTTTCCTTTTTCTTATAAATCTAGTTGTGTATAAAATGTCATTTTCTACCTCTTATTTTCTTCACCGTCTTCTCCATATAGGAAGAAATATGAGCTCAAAACGAATAAAACATGTGATGGGTGGTGCGGAAAAATAAGGAAAAAGAAGAAACAAGAAAAACTGATAAGATCTCTTGCTAATTCAATGTTGAAGTACGTTACAAAAAACAAAACACCTACAACTAATGAAGTTTTAGAAGATGAAATCAATATGTGTGAAACTAATGGGAGTGAGAATGAGAACGAGACTCTTATTGAGAATGAGAAAGAGGATAAGAATGAGAAAGATGACGAGAATACAATTGAGAAAGAGAATGAGAATGCAACTGAGAAAGAGAATAAGGATGAAGAGGAAATACCATTTGATGTTAAAGAATATCAAATATTTGGGGATATTTATGATCCTGGGAATTGGAGAAAAATGGATAGTAGATTGAGATATTTTCTTGTTGAAAATGGTCCAATGGGAAGACTTGCTACCAATTATCATTTTTCCAAGAGATCATATTGACATAGGTTTTTTCCATTCGTCTTATATACTAGAGAAATAAAGAATGGAGAGAAACAAGATAGACGATGGGTAGTTTACTCAAAAGTAGACGATAAAATCTTTTGTTTTTGTTGTAAGCTATTCTCGCAAGATAAAAATGTTTCTCATCTGGAAACTAGTGGAGATTGTGATTGGAGAAATATTTCACATATGCTCAAGGAACATGAAAGAAGTCACAAGCATATCATATGCATGACTCAGTGGATAGATCTAGAAGTGAGATTACAAATGAATCAAACTATTGATAAGCAACTCCAAGAAGAGATTAACAAAGAAAAAAACTCTGGAGGGATGTGTTGTTGAGAATAATTGCATGGGTAAAAGGTCTTGCTAAACATAATATAGCATTTCGTGGAAGTAATGATAAGATCTATGAGAGAAAAAATAGAATTTTTTTGGGCATGATTGAGGTGTTTGCGGTTTTTGATCCAGTGATGAAGAAACATATTAGACGAATTGATAAACGTGAAACGCGTTATTATTATCCGAGTCACAGAATACAAAACAAAGTGATATAGATGCTTGGGTCTGAGATAAAAAAGTGATCTTAATGAAGTTTCGTTGTACAAAATACTTTTCAGTTGTTCTTAATACAACTCCTAATATAAGTCATCGGGAGCAAATGTCCTTAATTATTCGATGTGTGAATACTTCAAATATCTCACCAAAGATTGAACAACTTTTTTTGTCTTTCTTAGTAGTCAAAGATAAAATCAGAGAAGGAATTTTTGACACACTTCAGGGTGAATTGGTTAATTTTGGGTTAAGTATTGATGACATTAGAGGTTAAAGTTATGATAATGGATCAGCCATAAAGGGGAAAAATAAAGGAGTACAAAAGAGATTGTTTTAAATTAATCCAAGGACAGTGTACACACCATGTGGTTGTCATATTCTGAATCTTGTACTTTCAGATATCGCTTTATCGTCCAAACTTGCAGTATCATTTTTTGGAACTGTTCATCATATCTATTGTTTTTTTTCCTCTTCTACAAATAACTGTGAAGTTTTTAGAGAGATTGTGAATGGTATTATGGTCAAGCCATTGTCACAAACTCGATGGGAGAGTCGCATCAAAAGTGTTAAAGCAATATTTCAAGCTCCTAAAATATGAGATGCTTTGTTTTATTTGGTAGAAAACAGTGATAATTTAAAAACAAGAAGCGACAATTAATCTCTTGCAATGAGTGAAACCCATGGAATTGAGAGTTTTGAGTTTTTATTTGGAATGATTATATGGTATGAAATTTTGTTTGATGTTAACAAAGTAAGCAAAATTTTGTAGTTAGAAGATATGAATATTGATATTGATATTGTTATTGCTCAAGTGGAAGGACTTGTTTCCTTTTTAGATAATATAGAGGGAATGGTTTCGAAGCAGCAAAAGTGTAAGGTATATGAATTGCTATTGATATGAAAGTCGATCCAATATTCTCTGTGAAGGCAAAACGTCTCAATAAAAGAAAACGATTTCATGATGAAGAACCATAATTAGTTGGTTAAGATGTAATATTTACAGCAGAAAAAGATTTTAGTATCAACTACTTCATCAAAATAACGGATCAAGGTTTGAATTCTCTTGAGACAAGGTTTGACCAGTTACAAAGTTATCAAAAGAATTTTGGATTTTTATTTGATCTGAAGTAGCTGAAGTTAGTAAATGATGACACATTGATGAGTTCTTGGCATTCTTAAAACATGGTAATCATTTTGATATTGATGGTAATGATTTATTTTAGAGTTGAAACTATTAAGAGGAGTTTTACCAAATGAGATAAAAAAAGAATGTTGAATTACTAGATTATTTGAAAAATATGGAAAATTTTTATCCAAATACATGGACTGCATATCACATAATGATGACAATTCCAGTTTTAGTTGCATATGCGGAAAGAAGTCTTTCGAAGTTAAAACTCATAAATTTTTATCTACGGTCGACTATGTCACAAGAAAGACTGAATGGATTGTCGATGTTATCGTTTAAAAGAGATATAGCTGAAAAATTTGATTATTCAAGTTTTGTGAATGAGATTGCAAGTAAAAATGCAAGAAGAAATATTATTTCAAGAATGGTGTACTATTTTTTTCCGCATATTTTCTATTTTTTGCTAAGCATATTCAATTTTTTCTGAATAAAAATTATTTTAAAATATGTAAGCGGTCTTTTTCTTTCTCGAACTTGTAGCCTTCAAAATCTAAGGACCAACACTGAATCATGTTGAACTATCAATTATCATTTTAATTTGTGTTGAACGAAAATTTAATAAAGTGTATTTAGAGGGGAAGAGATGAATGAAGTGGCAGCTTATGAGGCAAAAGTCTTCTCTTTATATTCACAAATTTTGATATATAATGCAAGAGTTGGATTTCAGTAGAAAAATATGTCTTTAGTCACAGTCATTTTTCCCATCACTAAATATAGGGGTGTTTAATGTAGATAAACTAAATCAAACCAAACCAAACTAAACTGAATCGAATTATGTAATATGGTACGGTTTTAGATAAACCGTATAGATTGTTTGAATACATATTTTTAAAAACCGTGGATATGGTATGGATATTAACCGATTAAACCAATATATCGATATTTTTTAATTTGAATAATATATATATATACATATCATATAATTTGTATAGATTTACAATTTACTCACAAAAAAACTAATGTTACTATAAGAAACAAATTTCTTACTTACTAAATTTTTATGTTTTAGTTTTGTTATATAGTAAATAATTTGATAATATTTTTTATTTAAAATTGACAAAATTTTGTGTGCGTCTGGAGGAGATGAGAACTAATGATGATTGACATTACTATAAGAGAGTCCAATAATTTATGAGTTTTTTGTTATCATTCTAAGTTTTGATTTTATTTCTTTATCCCTTTAATTAGTGTGGAACTGTTGTTTTTATTAAATTTTATTATCATCAAATTTTTTATGTATAAGTATACCAATCAATAAAAACTTTTACATGTTTGTTAAATTAAAAATAAATATAAAATTATATATGATTTTTGGTAAAAAAACTAAATAAACCGGAAACCGATGGTATCCAAACCTAACTGAACCAAAATAGATATGGTTTAGATATGGTAACTATTTTTCAAAAACAAAAAAACCGAAAAAAATCGAACCAAAACCGAACCGATATCCATCTTGAACACCCTAACTAAGCTATTGCATGTTTTGCAAGTGTGACTTTGAGTTTTTGAAATATCAAAAATAAGTCATCAATACAAAGTAAAATGAGAGAATACGAAACGACACCAAAACTGTAACCTTTTATTGAAAACATAGTAAAAGAAACCTTCTGAGTAAAGTTAAATGTTTTAGCTTCCCTCACCTAAAGAAACAATCATTTCTCTTTAAATTCTAAAACTGATCAAAACAGAGAGAAGAAAAATACGTCAAAGCTACAAGGAAAGCTCTATGTCTATGGACAATGGTTCAGATTCTTCACCAATCAATCCACATTTTTTCCAGCCTCTTCTTCCCAGTTTCCTCAACCACCTCGTAATTTCTCTCTCTCTCTGTCTCTGATGAATCTGTTTGTTAGATATGTCTCATTGTTTTCTTTTTCAACAGAACATTCCCATATCTTTCTACTCAAAGCATATAAAAGGAACTTCAATCGAGAGCTGTACGACGGTAAAGCTAAGATCAAAAGCATCTAATGAAACTTGGCAAGTGAAGCTTGACGGTCAAAGACTCACACAAGGCTGGCAAAATTTCGCCAATAGTCATAATCTTAGAGTCGGCGACATAGTTGTTTTAAGATATGAAGGAGATTCGTTGTTTCATGTCACATGTTTTGGACCTAGTTGCTGTCAGATTCAATACCATAATAATGAAGCTGATGATGATGTCATTCAAATACACTCTGGTACAAAGCTTAATCTCTTTTTTAACACAAAACCATTACAAAGATTATTCTTATTACAAAGTTGAAACAGATTCAGATTCAGACAAGTATCAACACACAAGAGAAGCAAGAGGATCTTTATCTGATGACACTTGTTTTGTAACACGTGTCACTGTGTCAAATCTAAGAAAAGATTCACTGGTAATTAAAAGTAGGGCCGGGAATAAAAACCGAACCGAAGTTTTCGAACCGAACCGAAATTTTCCGAGCCGAAACGAAATATTTTTTGTAAACCGATCGGCACAAAAAAAAAAAAAAAACGGGTAACCGAACCGATAACCGAAAATAAACGAAAAAACAAAAAAAACCAGAAAAACCGAACTCAAATAAGTGAGAATAATCGAAAAAACTGAAAAACCCGAAAAAATAAGCAAAAATTAACCAAAAATTAACCAAATAAACAAAACCGAACTGAACCAAAATTTTATTCGGTTCAATTCGGAACACAAACCCAAAAACCGAAATAACCAAAAACGAAATTTCCGACCCATTTCGAACCGAACCGATCCGATTCCCAACCCTAATTAAAAGACTGTTTCTACATTCGATTTTACTTCTTTTCCTAATAAAAAAACTAATAACTTTTTTATAAACTTTGCAGTTTCTTCCAATGAAGTTTTGTAAGTCTAATGGTTTAGTAAACCGTATGTGTGAAATCATTCTAATGAATGAAGATGGAAAACAATGGAGATTATTCTTGAATTATCATAAAACTTCTGGTTATGTTTACATCCAAAGCAATTGGAGAAGCTTTTGCAAAGCAAATAGAAAAAGAGTTAATGATTTATTGAGATTTAAACTTGTTAAGACAGGTACAAAACCTGTTCTTCAATTATGTTCTTCTAAGTACAATCAAAATTGTCTTCAAGCTTCTTCTTCTTCATCTTCAACAAATCAAGATAGATTCTTGACACTAACTCTCACACCTTACAGTCACAAGCAGTATAAATTGGTAAGTTTTTTTTATCAATCAGTCAATATTGTAATCAGAGGTGGTCCTGGGTTAAAACTCGTAAAGCAAGGCCAAAATTTATATAAATGTTAGGGCACCAAATTTATTAGAAAAAATTTGATACCGTGGTTGAGTACATCAAATTTAGGGCATCAAATTATAACTACGCTTTAAACGCTGTTTAGATCCGGACCGGCACTGATTGTAATAAGAGTTGTTTTAGTTATTTTTTTGAGGTTTATATGGCAGTGTCTACCTGCAACGTTTGTGAAAGCGAATGGTATTGAGAATACAAAGAACATAACTCTTGTTGATAGATATGGTTTCAAGAGGACGACAAGTCTTAAGCCTTATAACAAATATGGAAGATTGAGAATGGGAAAAGAGTGGAGAGAGTTTTGTGAAGTTAATGGAGTTAAGATTGGTGAGTCTTTCAAGGTGGAACTTATCAAAGAAAAAGAAGACAATCTACTTAAGTTCTGTTCTAAAGTGTTGTGATCTCTCAGACTTTGTTATGTTTATGTAATAACTACTATCAATGTATTTTAGATGAGCATAGAGATGGATAAAACAATCGATACATTAAAAATGAATTAAACCAAATCAATATACTTGGTTTAAAATTTAAATTATAAAATTATGATATTAGATATCAAAATATACTAGTTTTTGACCCGCGCCATGCGTAGTGATATGCTTTTGATAAAAAAAATTTTGTTTTTCTGTTAATAATATGTATGTTCTTTTTATAAGGGATATTATGTATGTTGTTATTTTTTTTTCACTTGAAGATGGTTTTATTACAAAATAAGTTTCAGAGAATGAGAACACCTAAGAGCATGATCAATGCAAAATCTCTTAAGAGAGAGTTTTTAAATTAAAAAAAAAAAAGAAGTGGACCATTCGTGGGCCGTCACGTGTCAGTGGGGCTCACGAATAGTGTTAAATTCGGTTCCGAAATAAGAGGCTAGAGAGGTTGAGTTTTTAATTTTTCTGTGGACTCCACTTCTAAAACTCCCTTTAAGCACTAGCGATAATTATGGTCTAAGAGCCAAGAAAAACCAAGCTAAAAGAAATACAAAGACAACTTGCTAAAAGTAATGGAAAATCCAAGTATAAGATAGATACAAATGCGTATAAATTAGGAGCTTTCAGAAGCAAACAGATCTGCAAGCCAAACAGAATGGCTTGAGGCTTCTGTCACCATATTTTTAACTATTAAGAATGCTCCTTTGCTTTTTGCCAAGAGGATAATTCAGATAAAAGAACGAGAATATTATGTGATTCTGTTTCCAAAGAAGGCCAGTTAGATGGATACTCAATTGCTATAACTAAGGACCTTAAAAAGAATGCAAATATCACATTATCCATTCTGTTTGGTCCAGTTTAAAGTAGGCACCGCAAAAACTGTTGAAGAAGGAAACTGCTTTTTTTCCCCCCCCTGTAATTGAGCTTCAAACCACAATTCTTTTCCTGTTTAGCTTTCACAGCAAATCCATAGGAGAAAAGACTCTCCCTTCAAAGAGGAAGAGATTCCTATATTTCCATATAAACCAAATTAACCAAGGTCATAACAATCCTTCCTTTTTCTAATTCACCTCTGTACCTTTCATTGTAAGCAAGAAATTTATGTTCTGATAGAATGATGAGGCATGATAGCCATCAATAGGTTTTGGTATCAAAGCTAAAGCCCAAGCATGTCTTGCATAAGCACACGTAAACAATAAATGATTCACAGTTTCAGGTTCTTGTCCACAAAGTTGACATCTCAAATCCAATCTCCTTACTCTTTTACTCAGTAAATGAGCTACTGGAATAGCTAAAGATATGGCCTTCCATAGAAATATTATTATCTTTGGAGCAACTTTAACCTTCCATATATTTTCTTTTAAATGATTCAGAGATGGTCTTGTAGTAGTTTCTACATACAATTCTTCGTTATTCTGTTTATGCGCCACAATGTATCACAAGTTCACTGAATACTGACCAGTTTCTGAATGTTTCCAAATCCAAAAGTCATTTTTCCACATTGTAGGTTGAATTTTCAAAATAAGATCTATATCCCTCTGAACAATTAGATCCTCTAACTTATCTCTAAACCAAAACTTATTTGGGAAATCAATCAAATCAGACACCTTCAAATCTAAATTAACAGAAAAATGATTCAATAAAGGCATCCTCAATTACCCATCAATGATCCAGGGATCTTCCCGAACACTTATGGAGCTACCATTTTCTAATCTCTTTTTCAGTCCTGGTTGTAATAATTGTCTCCCAAACAAAATACTCCTCCAAGCAAATGAAGGAGATTTACCCATTGAAGCTTCTAGAAAAGAAGAAATTGGGAAGTACATGCTTTTGAGAAACTGAGACAACAGAGATTCAGGTTGGGATAAGATTCTCCAGGATTGTTTTGCAAGCAATGCCTGATTAAATGAATGGAGATCTTTAAAACCTAGACCACCATATTCTTTTTTGAGACATAACTTAACCCATTTTAACCAGTGAATTTTCCTCTTTGATTCAATTGAGTCCCACCAGAAGTCAGATAAAGCAGAAGAGAGACTTTTGCAGGTAGAAAGTGGTAATTTAAAGCATCCCATTGTGTAAACCGTCATGGCTAAAGCCACTGATTTTATCAAAATCTCTTTACTTCCTTGAGATAAGCATCTAGAAAACCAATTTGATAATCTTAACTTACTTTTTCATGTATAAATGCCAATAGAGCCACTTTTGAACCACTAACACTCAGGTAGCCCTAGATACACACCTACTGCCCCTTCTTTTGTGATTCTTGAAGCCTATTTAATATGATCTTGTAACTACTCTGCCACATTAGCTCCAAAAGTAAAAGCTGATTTCTGTAAGCTTATTTCCTGGCCACTCATAGAACAATAAGAAGACATAACTTGATGTAGAGCATTCCACTCTAGAATTGATGTTTTGCGGATAAACAAGTTGTCATCAGCAAAAAGTAAGTGAGACAAAGATGGACCTTCTTCAGAAAATCTTAATCCATGGAGTAAGTCCTCTGATTCTACTTTTTTCAACAAGAAAATCAGACCTTTTGTGCATAAAATGAAAAGTAGGGGATATATGGGGCCTTCTTGTCTCAATCCACGGTGAGGAGTTATCAATCCATATGGTTTATCAGTCACCAAAACCGCATAGGAAACATATGATATGCATTGAGAAATCCAGTTTATCCAAAGTCATGTGGAAACCCAGTCTTTTTAAAATCATCAGGATGAAAGGCCACTCCAATCTGTTATACGCTTTGAACATGTCTGTCTTGAGAGCAAGATACTCTTTGGAATGTTTATATTGAGTTCTGAGACTATGGATGACTTCATGTGCCAAAATGATGTTATATGTGATAAGCCGTTGAGAAACAAAAGCATATTGCGATACTGAGATTAATTGTGGCAGGATGGGTTGTAATCTTCTAGCCAAAATCTTTGCAATAATCTTGTATAGCACTGAACATAAGCTGATGGGTCTAAGGTCGGCCATTAAAGAAGGAGAAGGCTTCTTAGGAATAAGGCAAATCTCATATATATTAAAAAGGAATACACTTTTGAAACAAAACCTTTAATTACATAACTAATTACATGAAATGATACTCACACTATCCATGTATCCAAACACTCATTATCACTCTTTAAAAAATAAAAAAAAATTATTGAAAATCCTATATTAAATTATATTAAATATTTAAAAATGAATATTTTGTATTTTTTGTTTTTAATACATATTTATTTTGATTTTTACTACTAATTAGTTACAAAACTGAATTATATTAAGATATATCCAAATTAAAATGGCAAGAATAATATTTTTATAAATTATAAAATTAAATAATTATATATATAATGAAAATACGATTTTTCAGATACTACTAATGAGTTATATAATTAAATTATATTGAAAATTTAGCCATTTTAAAAATAAAATAAAATATTTATTATTATATAATTATATATTCTTTTTACAAAATTATCACATTTTACTTCAAAATTTATATATTTATATTTGTCGATAAATTCTATAATGATTATTTCAAAATTTACATAATAATACATAAAATTTAAGTCGTACTTTATATTTTATAACATATTTCTGCGCATAGCGCGAGATATCATCTAGTATGAGTATAATTCCATTCCTTTGGCATAATTCCTGAACAAAAGAAAGATCTTACTTCTACATCAGCTCACAATAAGGTAAATATGTATGTTGTTATCTTATAATTTGATATATTTGCATGTGATACTGATTGTGATGTGTTGTAATAAAATACTAGGTACTCACCCGCGCTATGCGCGGGGCAAAATTATTAATTTTTTATAC
>OVBE01012741.1:0-13172 GCA_900406425.1 Iberis pinnata
ATATATATATATATATATATATATAATTTTAAATTTTGGAGGCCTATAAAATATGAGATCAGACTTACAAAAACACGGACTATAAGTGAATATTTCATCTCGCTGTGCCCAGAGCCGGCCTTGCAAACAATTGTTTATTTCTGGATGCAAAATTTATTTTGTCTTCTATGGGTGGTTCAAATGGTGTGGAGTTTAGGTTGTCGAAATGTTTTGGTTTAAAGGGTAACTAAACTGTACAAGACTATGTTTGTGGATCTTATACTAATCTAAAGCTTCGGCTGTGATTGCAGTTTCAGATTAGGCTCAGAATTCAACAAAATGATCTAACTTTATTAACAAGAAACAAAGTACAATATATAGCTTAAAAAGAAATAAATTGAACTAGCTAAAAACAGGAGAGTGAGCTCCAGTAAGTTCTACTAAATAGCTAAAGAAACAAACAACATTTGACTTGTTCCAAGTGATGGATCACGTCTTTAGGTAGCTAACTTCAACACACTAACATTTTCTCCCTTGAACTTAACTCTCTTGAAAGTTTAGTTCATGATGATCATGCCAAATTCCTCTCTAATTTTCTGAAACAGAGTTGTCTTCAAGGGCTTGGTCATCAAATCAGCCAATTGATCTTCTGTGATGCGGTAGATTAGCTTAACTATTTCCTCTTTAACCAACTCTCTGAGAAATGATACCTTGCCCGAATGTGCATAGACCTCCCATGCATCACAACATGTTTGGTCAATTTGATGGGGGAAGTGTTATCACACAGCACTATCAATTCTCCAGCAGCTTGTTCATATCCAATCTCTTGTAAAATTCTTCTCATCCAAATGGCTTGACAAGCACAAGTTGCAGCTGCAACATACTCTTCTTCAGTAGTTGAGAGTATCACAATAGGTTGTTTTCTTGAAGACCATGCTACTGCACCTTCTGACATTAAGAAAACGTAACCAGAAGTAGTCTTGTTGTCATTTGTATCACCTGCATAGTCACTGTCAGTGTATCCAATGAGATCAGTTCCTATGTTTCTTTTGTACCATATACCATAGTCCATGGTTCCTTTTAGATACCTCATCACTCTCTTTGCTGCATTAAGTTGATTCACAGTGGGATTAGCCATGAAACGACTTAAGAGACTCACAACAAACATCAAATCAGGGCGTGTGGCAGTTATAGTAGGAATATCGTCCTAAAAAGGGCTATCAATCATCCCACGTTGTAGTATGGATTTTTATGTCAATCCATAATGGGAGTGTACTAAGCAGTGAGAATGTGTTGGATGCTTTAAAGTCAAGCTGATGTTAAAAAGGTTTGGGTACCAAAGGGTCCGAAGTGCAACAAAAGTAAAAATGAATGAAACATAGAAATGCTTTAAACACTTTGGATGCAAAACAGAGTAAATGCAAGAAAGGTAAAAGCGTGCAATCAATGGTAAGGTCGTTCCTGAGGACAAAGGGTAACTGACTTGGGAATCCATCATGGGCTTCCTAAGTACCTAACATACCTCAAACAATGAGCTGACCCCTAGACAGTAGCTCTATTAACAATCAATTCCAATGTCTTGGAAACCAATCTCAAGCAAAATAATCATAGACTCAATTGTCGTCATAGACGATGACTACCTAGCAAGCATTAACTTCTACTACCCTAGCTAACTCGTTTCCCACATCTATTCATAGAGAAGGGAAAATGAATCTCTGCAACCCCCTCGATCCGGTCACCTGCAAATACTCACCTCTCGGTGTTGCAGGGCCTAACGGCGGGCCTCCAGCCCTCTCGGGTAATAGTGCAGTCAGCATTAAGCTGAGAAGGTCCAGAAGGGATCTAACAATCAAACAACTTAGGTACCTAAACAAACCCAGAACAGCAACCCTTGTCTACCCCATCCTCAGGAACTTGGATGACTACTCAATACTCATGGGAGTAGAAGCAGATGAAACAGGAAACGAAACTACAAACTTAAACATGAAGATCTATGAAGAACAGCAAGAACACAAACCCAGAAATGAAGAACATCAACGAAAATGAAACTTAAAACAGAAGCTTAAAACTTAAAACGAAAATCAAGATGCAAAAACTAAAGAACAACCTAAAGCTAAGCAAGGAAACAAAGTAAAAACAGTATATTAACTTGAAACTTAAAAGAAATCTGGTTTTTATACCAAGAACATGAAGAAAAATAGAGGAAAATAAAAACTAAGACTAAAACCTAAAAAGGAAAGAAAAAACTAAGCTTTTTGCAAATAGAGGCGAATTAGGGTTTTTATAGTGTTCAGAGAAAATCCCTAATTCGCACTAAAGACAAAATGCTAATCATTGTCTTGGATCTTGGGCTTTACTTCAGTGGTATCCGGATTTGAGTTGGTCGGGTCGGAGCGTGTTTGCCTTCGGGTGGTTGAGTGCATAATCGATCTGGACTAAAGGGTGCTTGCTTGAGATCGATCCAACTTCGTTGCGTCCAAAATTCGTCTAAGGTTGGGATAGATCTCGGCGTTGAGTACCTGAGATCGATCCCAACACAAGTGAGATCGATCTCATGAGTTGTCTTCTTAGTCTTGCTTTGTTTTTGTGGACTTCCTTGGCTTTGTTTGAGACTTCACCAGAAACGTTGGAAACATGACTACGAGATCGATCTCGTTTCGTTGCAGAACTGCCTGAGATCGATCTGGGATTGTTGTAGGATTGATCTGGAGTGATTTTTGGATCGATCTGCATTGAGTTGAGATCGATCCTGAAGGTGCTGAGTGGGGATCGATCTCGTTTCGTTGCAGGATTGCCTGGGATCGATCCTGCATTGAGTTGGAATTGATCTTGCAGGTGCTTGGAGGTAACTTCAGTCCATTCCTCAGTTGAGTACTGAGTGCTAAGTCCATTCCAATGTCAAGTGCTGTTTTTCTGAAATTTCTCAAATCCTTCCCAAAAATACCTGAAAGTCCTGAAAAACCTCCAAAATGCGTGCATATGCAAATTCTAATGCAAAAATCCTAAAACACCAAAGTTAGTGAAATCAACCATAAATGTGAGGTATGCACGCTTTTAGAACTCAGAATCGATGCTAATTGATAAGTAAAGTCCGTGAAAATTCAGAGTCATCAGGCAGTGAGATACATCAAGCTTCCAATAATCTGCTTATAGAAAGTTGCATCAACTTTCACACACTTTTCATCTTGTTCAAGTCTTTTCTTGGCACAATTGGATTGCACACAGTGTTGTACCCCTGCATTCCAAATCTTTCAGTAATCCCAGGTGCATATCTCCTTTGACAGATACGAATTCCATTTGAATCTTGCATCACTTCTATTCCCAGAAAAATCTCATTCTCCCTAAATCAGTCATGTCAAATGCTCATTTTTAAATTCTTTTTTCATAGAGCATTTTAAATCACACAACATCTTCTCATCATTTCCAGTGAACAATAGATCATCAACATAAATACTGACAATTAATATGTTACCTTATTCTCCTTTTGTGAACAAGGTATGTTCACTTGGAATGCTTGTGAAACCTTCCCTTTTGAAGTAACTTTCAATGCGGCTGAACCATGCTCTAGGAGCTTGTTTCAGTCCATAGAGAGCTTTCTGGAGCTTGTAAACCATGTTTTTTTTCCCTGCAACTTCATAACCTTGAGGTTGCTCCATAAACACATATTCTGTCAATTTTCCATGTAAAAAAGTTGATTTTACATCCAATTGAAACACTCCTTTTGTGCAGCTAGAGCTACTATGATCATCCTCACAGTATCCAGTCTAGCTACAGGAAAAAACACTTCAGTGTAGTCAATCCCATATTCTTGAGCATAACCTTTCACTACTAGTCTGGCTTTGTATTTATCAACTTGTCCCAATTCATTTAGTTTGGTTTTGTAAATCCACATTACACCTATGGGCTTGACTTTATGTTTTAAAGATTGTCTTTTTAGTTTTTGCACATATTAAGAAATTTATGTTTTAGTTTCCTTTGTGATTATATGGGTTTTAATCAAACCCGATTTCGGACCGAATTTTGTATTCATAACCCGAGTTTGTGTCAAAAGCCTAAAGTTAATAATTAGTCCATCTCAAAACTGAGCTTGATTAACACATGGGTTAATCACAAAAGCAATTAAAAAAAATTAGTTAATTAAGGTAAACATGGTTTATTGCTCGTTGTGGAAAAATAATGAATTTTAATAGTATGTGAGCATATTGAAAATTTTCTTCTTCTTCTTAATGGAAATTAGAGAGGTCAAAATTTTGAGTGAAGAATACTATAGTAGAGGAACGAAAATTTGGTCGGTCCAAATTTTAAACCCAATCTTTAAATTACAAGTGAAAGTGATAGATTCAACCAAAAATATTAAATTAGCTAATAGTAATGTGTGTGAGTGACAATTATGAATTACATAGTCAGGAATTATAAATTCCCTACAATTTCAATATCTTAAGAAGGAAATACTCCTTTCACACATAGTGGTTCAAGCCTTAGTTTACAAGCTTTGACGAGAGAGAAATTTCAAAATTCATAACAAAGGTGAAAAGAATGATATTCAGACGACTTTACAAACTATCGAGAGATGCGTTCGAGATATAATCTTAGCTCGGCCTCATCGCAAAGATTTCAAAGAGGTTTTATCTCTTTAGTTCACTAACCATAATTAGTTTTAAAATAAAACTTCCTTTATCCTTGTTCGTTAAGGATTTTTTTTAGTTTTTTGTTTGTCCTTGGAACAATATTAGCTTCACTATCTTTTGTGTAAATTATCATTAATATATTTATCATTTATCAAAAGAAATATGTTTGTGAGTGGCTTGATTCTACTAAAGGTGCACTATGTTCCTCCTTTCTGTTAACTATCTCCATGAGAATGGTAATTAAAAGCTTCAAATATTTGGACTCGTCCTCCAGCTGGTTTAGTCAAGTCCTCAAGTGTAATTTCGATATTGCTCCCTATCATACGCATATGGTTTATGGTTGGATTGTTCCCGATCATACTGGCCACTTATTACATTGTGGTATGCTCACGGGAAACAAACAATCATGAGGACTGACTTTGAAATTTTAGGGATTTAAAACAAAATAAAAAATGAGACTAATATTTTGTTTTTTTTTTTTTGAGACCACTATATATATAAAATTTTAAATTTTGGAGGCCTATAAAATATGAGATCAGACTTACAAAAACACAGACTAAAAGTGAATGTTTCATCTCGCTGTGCCTAGAGCCGGCCTTGCAAACAATTATTTATTTCTGGATGCAAAATTTATTTTGTCTTCTATGGGTGGTTCAAATGGTGTGGAGTTTAGGTTGTCGAAATGTTTTGGTTTAAAGGGTAACTAAACTGTACAAGACTATGTTTGTGGATCTTATACTAATCTAAAGCATCGGCTGTGATTGCGGTTTCAGATTAGGCTCAAAATTCACCAAAATGATCTAACTTTATTAACAAGAAACAAAGTACAATATATAGCTTAAAAAGAAATAAATGAAACTAGCTAAAAACAGGAGAGTGAGCTCTAGTAAGTTCTACTAAATAGCTAAAGAAACAAACAACATTTGACTTGTTCCAAGTGATGGATCACGTCTTTAGGTAGCTAACTTCAACACACTAACATTTTCTCCCTTGAACTAACTCTCTTGAGAGTTTAGTTCATGATGATCATGCCAAATTCCTCTTTGATTTTCTGAAACAGAGTTGTCTTCAAGGGCTTGGTCATCAAATCAGCCAATTGATCTTCTGTGTTGCGGTAGATGAGCTTAACTATTTCCTCTTTAACCAACTCTCTGAGAAATGATAACATACCCGAATTTGCTTAGACCTCCCATGCATCACAACATTATTGGTCAATTTGATGGTGGAAGTGTTATCACACAACACTATCAATTCTCCAGCAGCTTGTTCATATACAATCTCTTGTAAAATTCTTCTCATCCAAATGGCTTGACAAGCACAAGTTGCAGCTGCAACATACTCTGCTTCAGTAGTTGAGAGTGTCACAATAGGTTGTTTTCTTGAAGACCATGCTACTGCACCTTCTGACATTAAGAAAACGTAACCAGAAGTACTCTTGTTGTCATTTATATCACCTGCATAGTCACTGTCAGTGTAGCCAATGAGATCACTTCCTCTGTTCCTTTTGTACCATATACCATAGTCCATGGTTCCTTTTAGATACCTCATCACTCTCTTTGTTGCATTAAGGTGATTCACAGTGTGATTAGCCATGAAACAACTTAAGAGACTCACAACAAACATCAAATCAGGGCGTGTGGCAGTGAGATACATCAAGCTTCCAATAATTTTCTTATAGAAAGTTGCATCAACTTTCACACCCTTTTAATCTTTCTCAAGTCTTTTCCTGGCACAATTGGATTGCACATAGTGTTGTACCCCTGCATTCCAAATCTTTCAATAATCTCAGGTGCATATCTCCTTTGACAGATACGAATTCCATTTGAATCTTGCATCACTTCTATTCCTAGAAAAATCTCATTCTACCTAAATCAGTCATGTCAAATGCTCTTTTTTAAATTCTCTTTTTATAGAGCATTTTAAATCACTCAACATCTTCTCATCATTTCCAGTGAACAATAGATCATCAACATAAATACTCACAATTAAGATGTTACCTCCTTCTCCTTCTGTGAACAAGGTATGTTCACTTGGACAGCTTGTGAAACCTTCCCTTTTGAAGTAGCTTTCAATGCGGCTGAACCATGCTCTAGGAGCTTGTTTCAGTCCATAGAGAGCTTTCTGGAGCTTGTAAACCATGTGTTTTTCCCTGCAACTTCGTAACCTTTGGGTTGCTCCACAAACACATATTCTGTCAATTTTCCATGTAAAAAAGTTGATTTTACATCCAATTGAAACACTCCTTTTGTGCAGCTAGAGCTAGGATCATCCTCACAGTATCCAGTCTAGCTACAGGAGAAAACACTTCAGTATAGACAATCCCATATTCTTGAGCATAACCTTTCACCACTAGTTTGGCTTTGTATTTATCATTTTGTCCCAATTCATTTAGTTTGATTTTGTAAATCCACATTACACCTATGTACTTGACTTTATCTGGAAGTGTTGTTAATGACCAAGTCTCCATTTCTGATCTTTGTTTGCTTCTTGAAAGCTTGTTAGATCAGTAACCACCATAAACGACATAGTATCAGTAACATCCATCTATGCTTCTTCTTTTGTCTTATCTTCAAGCACATAATCTGCAGCCCAAACAGGTGGCTTCCTTGTTCTTCTTGCCACAGAGCTGGAGGAGACAAGTGGAGCAGGTGCTTGATTGGAAGATGAACCAATTTCCTAAGCAGAAGAATCTGCAATTTGAGATTCTACTTGTGGATCACCAATTTGAGTTTCTGCTTCTTGTGGATCCTGCTCAGCATTTCCTCCTTGTTCTTCTTCTACTTGATTTTGTTCAATGTTGTTTCCTTTTTCTTCAGTTTATGAAAATTCATAACCTTCATCCCACTTGAGCTCAACAATTCTGTCAACTGAGTACTCATCTTGTGTCCACTCCCACTTCTTATCTTCTTTAAAGACAACATCACGACTGATGTGAAATTTTTTTCATTGGGATCAAACATTTTCAATGCCTTCGATTCATTGTTGAAACCCAATAGTACATACTTCAGGCTCTTATCATCTAGTTTAGTTCTCTTGACATCTGGTATGTTAACATGACCAATGCACCCAAAAACTCTGAAATGTTCAACAGAGGGCTTCATTCCACTCCAAGCTTCTTATGGTGTTCTTTTCTTCACAACTAGTGTAGGAGATTTTTTCAATACATGATTTACCCACAATACTTCATCTGGCCAAAACGTTCTTGGTACCTCTTTCTCTGATAAGTTTGCTCTTACCATGTTCATTATGGTGTGATTCTTGCGTTCTGCAACGCCATTTTGTTGTGGTGTATATGCGGTTGTCAGTTGCCTCTTGATCCCTTGTTCATCACAGAACAATTTGAACTCATTGGAGTTGTATTCTCCACCCCTATCAGTCCTCAATACTTTAACAAACATTCCAGTTTGCTTTTCCACAAATGTCTTGAACATTTTCAAAGTGTTGAATGCTTCTCATTTCTCTTGAATAAAGTAAATCCATGTTTTCCTAAAGAAATCATCAATGAAGCTAATCAAATATCTTTTCCAATGTTGGATAATGGTGTTATAGGTCCACATAAGTCATAGTGAATAAGCTGCAACTTCTTTGCCGTTCTCCAATTGCTTTGTTTGGGAAATGGAGCACGGTGTTGTTTACCCTTCATATAAGAATCACATGTTACTTTTGCATCTCCCAGTTCTGGTAAACCAATTACCATATCCTTGTTTTTGAGTGTGAGAAGTCCATTGTAGCTAAGGTGTCCATACCTATGGTGCCATAGTTCAGCCTTATCATTAATGTTCATCTGGAAACACTTATCATTGGCCTTACCAACTGTTTCACTAATGAGAATGAACATGCGATTGGTGCTCATTTCTGTTTTTGCAATTTTCCCTTTTGCTAGATGATAGATGCAGCAAGTCTTCTGATCTCTTCCCTTAAACAGGTTATCTAGACCTTTCTCTTGAAGTTGTCCCACACTCAACAAGTTATTCTTCAGTTCTGGAACAAAGTACACATCACTAACTTTGCTATTCATTTCTTTGAATCAAAAATCAACAACTCCCTTGCCTTCAACCATTAGCTTGTGATTGTTTCCAAGTTTCACACTGTGAGTAAATGTGGTGTCTATGCTTAGGAACATGCTTTTGTCTCCACACATATGGTTTGAGCAACCAGAATCTACAAACCAAGTGTCACTCCTCTTCTCTTCTTTGTCATCAGTATACGCTATTAAGAGCATATCCTCATTTCCTTCTATTTCTGAGTAATGTGCTCCCTCTCTTGCTGTTGGACATTCATAGCTGAAATGTCCAAGCTTGTGACACTTGAAGCATTCAATCACAGCTTTGTTAAACACATGTCCTCTGCCTCTGCCTCTGTAAGAACCTCTTCCTCTTACATTGAGTGCTTGATATTCACCTTTATGATTGTTTCTCTTTCTTCTCATGAACAGGAAGAGAACTCTGTAGTTCATCAATGGTCATGGTGGTTGTGTCTTTTGATTCTTCAATAGACACCACTACATAAGTGATATTTTCTGTTAAAGTTAAGAGGATCTTCTCCACAATCTTTGAATCATACATGTCCTCTCCATTACTTTTCATTTTATTTGAGACAATCATTACTCTTGCAAAGTACTCATCAACAACTTCATCTAATTTCATCGAAAGTACCTCAAACTCTCTCCTTAGAGTCTGTAGAAGAGATCTCTTCACTCTTTCATTTCCTCCATACTTTCTTTTCATTGATTCCCATATGATTTGGAAGTTCTGCGGTCCAAAATCTGCTCAAACACCACACTGTCCAAGGCTTGAAACAGGTAGTGCTTCACTTGATGATCCTTCAGCTTCATCTCTTCTAGTTCCTTCTATTGCTGTAGTTAGAACCACACCCTCAGCTTTTTCAACGTAGCCATCTTCAATTAGATTCCACAATCCCCTTTGCTCTCAAGAGATTCTCCATCAATTCACTCCAATGATCATAGTGACCATCAAAGTGAGGTATCTTGATGAGTGTTTTGTCGTCGCTCATTCTTGTCTATCTCTTTCTCTTTGATCAATTTTTTGGTTAAGGCTCTGATACCAAATGTGATTGCGGTTTCAGATTAGGCTCAGAATTCAACAAATGATCTAACTTCATTAACAAGAAAAAGAGTACAATATATAACTTATAAAGAAATAACTGAAACTAGCTAAAAACAGGAGAGTGAGCTCCACTAAGTTCTACTAAATAGCTAAAGAAACAAACAACATTTGACTTGTTCCAAGTGATGGATCACGTCTTTAGGTAGCTAATTTCAACACACTAACATCAGCCATATAAGGAGTCACTTGAAAGCAAGAAATTTTCATTTAAGGATATGATGTCCACTCTTACTCGTCGAACATCCAATAGATGTACTGATTTGTTAGGTAAAACTGCGTTGTCCATTCAACTCAAAATGATGTATTTCATTATTGTCTTCAATTTCCTATTGTTGTATTTCAGGACTCACGAGGATATGTCAAACAGTGCTTCATAACATCAATAAAATGACGCTAAACAAAAAAAACCGACAATTATTACATTGGGTCATTTTTTTGTTACAGTTACATATGCATTTTGCTGAAATAAAAACTGCCATTTTATTGTAATTTTTTTATATGTAAATTAACAATGTCAAATTTCTCTTGTCATTAATTTAGAAAGATCTTAATTAGTTTATCAAAAGATTATTTGTAACACAACTGATTCCAAACCATACAACATTTTGATGTGCAGAGTTAGTAATTTATGGATTATTAAGTTGGATTTGTTATATTATACTCTCTCGTTATTTTAAAGATTGTCTTTTTAGTTTTTACACATATTAAGAAATTTATGTTTTAATAAAAATAACATTAAGTATTCTAAATCAACAAACAGAAAAATGTACAACGATTATTCTATTGGTCAGATAATCAAATTCATTCAATTTTTACATTTAAAATCTAAAACGACCCTTTTTGAAACAAACGATAATAGTTAAAACGACAATCTTTTGAAAACTGAGGAAGTATATACTTTCAAATTAGATGGTTAGTTATGTGGGAGAATCCAAATAGTGGAATTCAAGTTTTAAAGATGCAAAATGAAATTAAAAATAAGATAATGAAATAGCTTATCAAAATTTTATTGTGCTAAAGAAAAGATAAAGATTGGAAGTTACACAAAGATTTGTAGATTAATGTTCATAAAGATAGAAAGAAAAATTGTTTGGAGGCAACTTCCAAAATTACAACCAAATAATTAATTGAACTTGTTTCTTGGATTGTCATGGACATTCTAATAAATCAGACTACAAATTATGTAGTTATATAGATTTATGACGAAAGATATATACAGCATGATTTTAATAATTAAAAAATTGGAAAATAGTTTTGGTAAAGGGTTTATTATGAGAAGTACCATAATAATTAGGAATCTTAGCAAAAATGCCATAATCCATTTTTGTGTCTCTGTAGTTGCGTGGAAGTGTACTTGTGGCATGGGACAAATGACAGATTTACCCCTGGGCGCATGAGACACTAAAATTTGGCAGGTTAAAGTGTCTCTGTTAAAGTGTCTCTGCTTGTATTAAATGCACCATTAATGATGATTAGATGTGTTAAGCATAATTGTTTTTTTTAAATTATTTTTGAGCCTCTGTCTGCAATAAATGATTCGATGGTTGCAATTAATGGCAATTCTTGCAACAAGTTTTCCGGGATTTTTGAAGGTGAAGGTACATTTATGGCAAATGTAATTTTTTTCTTGCTATAATTAACTTGTGGACGAAGTTTTGTGCGTTGCGTGGACAGTAGCATATATTTTACAATTTTATTGTGATTGTCATCAGAATCATGAATACCAAACATATTTTTATGAGATATTCACTATATCAATGTTTCTTGTTTTGGGGCGCGTTGCCGTTGGTTGTAATTTTTACAATGTAAGACCATTGTAAGGTGCGATTTTGGGGAAGTTAATGGGGTGTCCATCTGTCACCATATTTAGGTTTTGGAGAAATCAGCTAGCTAGGGTGGACAAGAACCTGTGTAATGTGGACATATACGTAATATCCGTGGACAAGGATATATTCTGTCTATTTGACGAGAAGATGTGTTTTTCTTTATAGGTCAAGCTGGATGGACAAAACTATTTTGGTTATTGCGGGAGAATGGGAATGACTAGATTGTGGAACTTGGCATTTTAAAGTTGCAAAGGAGAATGAGGTGTCCATTTGTCACCATATCTAGGTTTTGGAGAAATCAGCTAGCTAGGGTGGACAAGAGCCTGTGTAATGTGGACATATACGTAATACCTGTGGACAAGGATATATTCTGTTTATTTGACGAGAAGATGTGTTTTTCTTTATAGGTCAAGCTTGATGGACAAAACTATTCTGGTTATTGCGGGAGAATGGGAATGACTAGATTGTGGAACTTGGCATTTTAAAGTTGCAAAGGAGAATGAGGTGTCCATTTGTCACCATATCTAGGTTTTGGAGAAATCAGCTAGCTAGGGTGGACAAGAGCCTGTGTAATGTGGACATATACGTAATACCTGTGGACAAGGATATATTCTGTTTATTTGACGAGAAGATGTGTTTTTCTTTATAGGTCAAGCTTGATGGACAAAACTATTCTGGTTATTGCGGGAGAATGGGAATGCCTAGATTGTGGAACTTGGCATTTTAAAGTTGCAAAGGAGAAACTCTAGGAAAAAAGATTCGAAAGTTGTCCACATAAGCAGCGAAAAAATCAGGTGGACAAGAAAACGATATGTTAACGAATAACGTCCACCAATCGGATGTCCACATAGAAAGACAAAGTTCTAAGGCTGTCCATGAAGAATCCGTTGCCGAGAAAGAGGGGACAAGAACTGGATCAGATCTGGTGGATGAGAGTAGCCAGAAATTTTCCACGAAAAGAGATTGTCCACAGTCGGGCACTTTTGTCCACAACACCAACACGATCGTCCACAACTCAATGAATTGAATTGTCCACAGTCGGAAACTATTGTCCATAGCACCAACACGATTGTCCACCACATATATTCAGAGATGAACCAGAAGCTCTCCTGTAATTGCTCGTTTTGAAGCGGAACCTGTCCAAAAAAGTACTAGGCATCGCCGACAAGCGCTGGTCCACCCAAGCTTTCTCTCGTATCTGCCCACGAACGCGGTATGTCCACCACAATCGCTAGTCAGTCTGTCCACCAGTACAGACAAAAGTCGTCCACGGAAAATGATCCTAAATCTATCCTCAAAGGAAGTCTAATTTTGGGTGGACAAGCAACCATTCATCTACATGCACCTATGTAAAAAACTCATGTCCACGCATCGCAGCACATCTTGTCCACAACATTAGGCTCCCATGTCCACAAGGAAAGCCTTACTGTGGGTGGACAAGAAAACGTCCATGTACATGTTCCCGTCAACAAATCTCTTGTCCACGCAATGAATACAATTTATCCACAAACATTAGGATCTCCTGTCCACCATACACAAGAGATTAGCTTAGAATATTCACGCCTTTCTCCTAGGCTATATGTTGTTGACCGATATCCTCTAGTTGGTAGGAT
>OVBE01012742.1:0-13172 GCA_900406425.1 Iberis pinnata
TGGTGCTGGAGTGAGTGTAAGTAGAAGCTTTTTTTCCATAGTAGACAACATTTTGTTTTCCATCATTATTGTTATATGTCCACTATTACGGGTTTATGAAGCCTTCTATGTCCATAGTAGAAAATATTATATAGTTATATGTCCACTCACGCATACTGATGTATCTCAGGATGCTGATCCAGCGGGTAGGCTAGACACCGTAACTGGAATTGATGCTGTGGGGGCGGATGAACTGATGACAAGTAGAACAAAATTAATTTTGGTGGACACATCTATGGTCCACCAGGAGACAGTGGAAGGTGAATTTGGACTTGAGTGAGACGGTAATGAGAGTGAAGACATCGAGGCCGATATTGAGGACGGGGTGGTAAGCCTTGTACAATTTCCTTACGAAGATGCCAATGTAAATGGTTACAATGAAATATTAGCTAACTGTCTCATGTTTGTTGTAGAATGCCGATGAAGATAGTGAGTCTGGAACTGATTCAAATGAGCAACCAGAGGAGGACGTTCATGTAGAGGTCGGTGTACAAGTTAACACACCTGTATCTAGAAAACGGGCTGGTAGAAGAATACAAAGATTAGGAAACATCCTAAAAGATACGATGACTCGCAAACAACACGGAGGCGCGACGGAGGTGTCATACATCCCGCTATGGGAAGGCTAGATTCAAACCTTGAGAAGAAATTTCTTGCCAACCTCAAGTCATACAAAGAGAAGTAAGTTGTTTAATGCAAATAATTTATTATGTTTATGAAAGTAATAACACCATCAGTCTTATGCGTCCTCGTTTTGTAATAGGGAGTACCTCATTGATGGCCATCATGTGAAAAAGGCTTTCTTTAATGAAATTTCGAAGCCGAAACAATGGGTCGACACCAGCGTAAGACCCAATCCTGGAAAATTATATGTGGACATTCATAAGTCCACTAACACTAATTTTTATTAAATTGGTTCCTTTTTTCTAAAAATGTCTGACGTACAACACATTGATCCTCTCCTAACCCTATTGTGGAGAAAGTTGGGGGAAACTCTAGTGGCGAAGAGGGTTGTTATTTCTGATGCGTTTTTTACAAGGTTGCTGACTGCGGATTACCAGAAGTTCCAAAAAGAAAAAAACAAAGGTGCGTGGACGTGGAGTAGCGCGATTCAGAATTATGTTCGTGGNCCGATGTAGACAAGGTTTATGCCCCTATGAATTGGGGAAAGAAGCACTGGGTTGCTTTGGTCATTGATCTAGTGAATGGGGAGATCACAATTCTAGATCCCCATATCAGTGCAAATAGCGAGAGGAAGGTGGACACATTAATGGCACCGCTTGTGGACATGATTTCCGCGGCAGCTTCTCAGCTTGTCCATCGAGGGCTTGAATCTACTCCCCTCCCATCCACCTTTGTTTATCACATGATTAAGGAAGTTTCCCAAAATGAACGCTCTGGAGATTGCGGTCTGTTATGCGTCAAGTTTATCGAGCTTCATTGTCAGGACGCGGCCTTGGTTGGAATCACTGAACATATGGTGGACAACATGCGTATGAATTACGCATTTGACCTGTATGAAGAATTCATAACTAGTATCAGGGAACCATGATGTGTGTTATATTGTCAAATTGTGGTAGTTCTATGTTAAGTGTAATACTCTTGTGAGGTCGTTTGATGTTTGTTGTTCATGACTTTAATATATCCCCTAATTGTTGGTGTGGACTTTAATTACTGGCGAAAATTCTTGGAGTTACTTACATAAAACGGTCATAATAAAACACAAAGAAGGTTATTAGTTTTGTCCACGGCAGCGACATTAACAGACATATATCCACTCGAGTTACCCACCTCTACAAACTTACTCTAATGTCAGTTCACAAAAGGAATGTCGACAAGAAGCAATAAATTTTTTCTTCTTGGTGGGGAGGTTCGTTTTATCAATGAAAGAATAAATGTCTTATTGTTGGTTGTGGCTCTTAAATGTACTAATAAGTTGTGGGAGAAAAACATATCTACTAATAATTATTGTGAAACACTATAATTATTGTGAAACACCATGTCTATATACCATATATCACAACCTTTTCATTTTTACATATCTCATTAACAATGGGAGGTTTCTTCTTTTTCAATCTACCTCATAACCTCAAAATCAAAATTTTCTCATTGGTTGCACAATTAGATTTCCAACATCTAGGTCCACTTATTGTTTCTGGAAATGAATGTTATAATTTAGTGTACAATCATAGTGTCTTGAAGATTGCATCCCTACACATGCTTGAAAGCTTTCCTCAGTTTGCAGCTACAGGGTCAAAGTTCCAACACTTCATTCACGCTTGTGTAGTAGCCGGTAATTATGGTGCTTGCTATTTGGAAGCTGTACGCTTCTTTGGTTGTGAAGGAGAAGTTGAATATGCCTTATACGCCTTAGATGTAGCAAACGCTCCGTCCACATCGTTCAAAATCAAGCTATTTAGGGCGTTTCTGCTTTATTGTGATGGGAATAAACACTTTTCCGCAGGAAGGATCGTTCAGTTCCAAGAAATATCGCCAAGTCCGGAACACGCTAGGTGTGTAGCCATGAAAATTGTCCACGACATTTGCACAATGTCCACAACAAACTTGAAAAGAAAAAGACTCACATGCAAGATCATACGGAGGTGTATACCCAGGTCAGTCCGGTTGTTTTGTAACAAGTGCAGCAATTTAGCACGATGCCCTGCGTGTTTCCTAAAGTGGTTTGCATTTGAGCCGTGGAAAAAATATTTTTGTTAATGTCCACCAAAAATTAATTATGTCCATCTCGTTTCGCCATGTCAACTTGGCTTTTTTGGTTTTCATCGTAATGTCCACCATATATCTTTAATATCACAGGTATGTCCAAGAGATTCACCGCAATTAAGTTCAATAAGAAACCACGCACGTCCACCCGTTATAATACTGGATGTCCACATAAAGCATTTTAGTCCACATAATATACATTTACATATACCCATCCGCCCATACTAAGCAATGCAAAAACCTGTTTCGTCAACTAATTCAAATTATGTCCACTGCCAACCTCTGTATGTCCACAAAAGAAGGTTTGTATTTAACCTCTGTATTTACATTACACAGGCTTTTGTCCACCCTAAATAGATGATTTCTCCGAAACCTAGATATGGTGACAAATGGACACATTATTAACTTCCACCAAAATCGCACCTTGCTATCGTCTTACATTGTAAAAGAGGAAACATACATATAGTGAATATCTCATAAGAACATGGTTGGTTATCATGATTCTAACGAAAACAAAACAAAATTGCAAAATATATGATATTGTCCACGCAACGCACACAACTTCGTCCCCGGGTTAATACTCGCTGGAAAAAACAAAAAAAATTTGGACATTTGCCATAAATGTACCTTCACCTTCACAAATCTCCGAAAGTTGGTAGGAAGAACTGCCATTAATTGCAACCTTCGAAGCATTTGTTGCAGAAAGGGGATCGAAAATAATTACAAAAAATTGTGCTTAACATATCTAATCACCATTAATAGTGCATTAATGACACGACATAGCACTTTAACCCGCGAAAAATTTCGCTCCAACGTGTCTCATGTTTGCAGGAACAAAATTGTTATTCACTCATGCCACAGAGACACTTTTCGCCAGCTACAGAGCCACATAAATGGGTTATGGCATTTTCCATAAGATTCCCAACTATTATGGTACTTCTGTAAATTTCCCTAAAAAATATTTAGATAAATTTTGAAAAGTAATGATTTTTAAAACTTAAGGCACAAGTAACATAGGCTTAATATCTATTATCACAAATAGACAAGAAATTAACATGAATAAGAAAAAAATGCTTTACGTGACACGTGGCTTCTGCTTAAATCATCGTAGTTACTTCCCAGTACTATGGACATTTTAAGTTTTAAAGTTCATCCCTCTAAAATTAAACATTTCTTAAACTAGATCTTTGTAACCTAGTGGTATAATCCACTTAAGTTAATTATGAGCATGAGAGATCAAATATTATGTTTGTAGTTTCTTTGTAAAATGTTGATTAAAAAAAAAAAATTCTGAAAAGACGTCTTTTGACGTCCATTTTTAATCTTATTAGGACCTATTTAATATTCGACAAATCTATTTTCTAGCCATTCAAAATTTGAAAAAAAATTCTCTACAAAATATATCAATTTTCAAAGAACTACCAACCCCCAAAGATTAATTAATAGTTATAGGATTTAAATATGGATTTAAAAAAACTAATCTTAAATAATTTAATTCTTTTTTGTTAAAAGCATGTGTCATTTGTTTACTAATTTACCAAAATAAAAAGTGTGATTTGTTTAGTGATTTATTATTGGATTTTAAAATTCACCTTGATTTGGAAGTGTTTTATTATTATAAATACAAAAAACTAAATCTATAAATAAATAATATTATTTTAAAATTCAATAATTTTAAATTCAATAATTCCTAATTTCTTTTATAGATTTACAATTAAATTACCAAAACCAATAACGCTTTTTTATATAACTCAGGTATCCCAACGCTCCCCGACAGAACAAGGATCCACGTGTTAGACTATCATTCAGCCACCGGACATGGGTCCACGTATTAAACTATCGGTTTGCTCAAACTAGCTACGTGGGTGGCCAAATGGCTCTCCACGTGTCGGCTCCTGGAAGCTACAGCCCGTATGTGAATTTCGCAGTGGCCGAGACTCAAAGTCGTGATGGCGAGTACCTCAGCTGAGGATCCATTACCACCAGAGACTCCGGTTATCAATAACACTTTTAGATTCTCCTATTTGATAGCTTTTTTTTTTCAAGGGTTTGTATCATTTATTAAATATATATTAGTCTTTACAATTTTAGGGGAGGAGACTTGATCTCCTTTCTGCAATGTTTTGAAAACCAATCTGAAGATTAAAACCGGATGATCTTCCGAGTCACCAAGTTTGTAGGTTAACTGCAGATCAACCACGATTCAATAGTTTATTGAATATTTTTACTAGTTTATATATTTATAGGTTTATATCTTACACAAATATTTTTTACAAAATTAAAATAAAACTTCTTATAATTTATAACAATTGTGATATAAACTTTTTATTAAATAATAAAAAACCATGAAGAAAAATGTCTAACAATAAATGTAGATTGGTAATTCAAAATGTATACTTTAGTATAAAAAATTAATATAATAATATAAAAATTATGACAATAACTAATGTTAAAAAAAAACATTACTTTAACCAATATTCATTCGTTTTTTTATATTTTCATCGTTTTTTTCAGATGACATAGTAAAATCTTCAATCAATGTCTACAAATTCACAAATCATAGTATATGTTAATCAATTATACTTATATTAAAACAGTATTTTATGTACAAATAAAATATTAACTCTATTAATTAGAGTTGCACAACTTTTTTATTAATTACTATATTGACTGATCGTTCTGCTTGATCCAGGACACAGTTTAACCACAGTTTTTATCGGTTTTTTAAGAGCCGGTTTTTAAGACAAACTCAACTCGAATTTTTTGTCGAATCACTGATTCTACCGGTTCAACCGCGAATCCAGGTCCGATTTCAAAACGCTACCTTTCTTATTGCCCTAAAAAAAGATAACTTATTTTTTATGACCCAAACTATAATCACAAAATTTTAGTAAATTCTTTACGACATTTTTAATGGTAAAAAATAATATCTATTCGCAAATACCTTTACTGGTAACTTATGCTTTTGTAAGAAATATTATTTCTTATTAATAAATTAAGAAACGCTATTTTAGCCATTCTAAACACTTAAAAGATAAACTAAAAAATAGTTTTACGCAAATATTTGCATATATAGACAAAAATCAGAATATATATATATATATAAAATATCGAATATATTTTAAAAACAAAAAAATCTGAAAACCAAAATCTGGAAACAAGAATCCAAAAAATAAAAAACTTAAATCCAAAAACGAAAAACTACTTAAACATTCATGCGGCCTACATCTTTTATTTGTAAAAAAAACTTAATAAATTATAATTTTTAGTTCCTAGGAACAATATCAGTTCACATGAAACGAAGATTAGTACATCCTAAAAGGCCTAAATAAAAGCATACAAATACAAAGAAAAAATGTAAGAAAACAAATAATTTCTTCCCTCCCTTTCTTTTCCTTTTTCTTGTATCTCCCTAATGAGTAATGATCAAAGCTGAACTATAGCATCCTAACAAGTTACACAACCTAACAAAGCAAATCTTATTTAGTTACGTTGACCACAAACTAACCTGTAAATCCCAAACCAGAGACAAGAGATCTGCCTGCAAATTGCCAATTTAGACAAACAGTTCCTTAAGTATCTAAACAGCGTGTATCACGCTTTTGTTGTCCGGACTATCAGAGCTAGGGTTTGGGTGAAATGCTGATTGTCTTGAGGATGAACCGCCACCTAGCTTCAGTGAAAGATACTGATCTGATTCCCCATTCTTGTTGGACTCTCCAAGGCTGAGCTTAGACATACCAAGAAGCTCATCCACATTGATAGGAGCTTTCGAGTGAACAGCAGTTGGTCTGAGAATCTCATGAGTTTCCTCTTTCTTAGTTGGTTCAGGAACAAAACCAGTGGGCCATATTGGGAATGGAAACGGATAATATGGTGAGAAGTAGGCTGGATATAGTATAGGGAATGAGCCAGGTAGTTGCGTTTGCGCTTGTGATTGCAGTTGCGTGGTTTCTTCTAGTATGGGAGAAGAAGAAGCACCAGCGACTGAGGTTGGCTCCCCATTGGTGGAGTTGGTGGAGTTCATGGATTCACATTCTTCAATCTCCAAGATCGATGGTGCTCGAAGGGAGCTAGGAGCAAGTGCCTGATGAACAGAGTCAGTACCCTGCATTTCTGTTTCCAAAGGAAAGTTCTCTGCTTCTGGTTCTTGCAAATCCATAGGAGTCTCGCCTGCCTGCAAGGACAAATCACAGAAGGAGTTAAGGATAGGCTGCAAAATGGTATCCAACTTTTCCTGTAATTCTCGTTTTGTACTAAAAGGAAGAAGGCAAGCACAATCACATCTGACTTATTCAAACAAAAGCACCATAGCTTCAGATCCTTTGATTCAGTACCACTAACTAACCAATCTAATGTGAAACCAACGGAATGGAGAAGGACTAACTAACCTCGTCAGGAACCATATCAAAGAGACTAGAGCGTCTTTTGCGACGAGACACATTAGATTGTCGGATAAAATACTTCTGAGCATGGCTAGCAACTTGTGTAGGTGTCCTTGTAGTCACATAGTTTCTAGAGATACCTCTCCAATCGCCTTTTCCAAGCTTCTGTAAACCTAATAAGAACATCCTGTGTTCCTCCTCTGTCCACGGAGTTCCTACAATTTCAATAAAATGATCACACACACATTCTCCCTACCCAAATTGCATTATGCAATAGCAAGACTTGTTAGATAGTGCAATCAGAGGCTGTTTGTGGCAGATAAACTCAATTTCAAGGATCATACGGATATGTAAAAGCTGAAAGAAGAAATCAGAGAAGACGGAGATACCTTTCTTTCTTTCGCGGCTAGAAGAAGAAGAACCAGCAACGAAATCTTCAGAAGCGTAACCATCGCCAGGGACATGGTCAGGGACATCACCTGGAGAACCAGGAGTATTTGACCCGGTTCCTCCATGCCCGCCTGATCCAGAGCCCGTGTAATGGCTAAGATTACCCATACTAGCACTTTTCCGGATCGAACCTTCCGTTAGCCTTACACCAAAGAGCTTAACGCCACGATTGGGACATGTACGCGAGTTGTGACCATTGTGATTGCAGTGAGAGCACCGACGAGTCATACCCGACCCGATTTTCTTATCTTAATTCGGATCTGATCAGAGCTCCGTCGCGGATCGGATCTTAGCTTATCGCAGAAGCACAGAATCTATACGGAGGAGAAGAAAGACAATAATATCTGTTTATCTGGTCGGATTTTTTACAATAATTCGATTTTTTTTTTTTTTTATGTTATGTTTGTACACTATATATATATAATAATTGGAAAATCTTTGGTGTATCGTAGGTGGATTTTTTTTCTTTCTTTTTTCTATTTTTTTTCCTTTTTTCACTATTTTTTCCCTAAATTTCACATTGACTAACAGTCAATACAAGCTTGTTCAAAATTTAATTTTTTGAAAATTTAATTGCTTGACTAAATCCAATTAGCTAATAATAAAGCCACTTTTCAATGATATTTGTCTTAACTCTTAAGACAGTTTTTCTTTCGTTTCTTTTTAACACCATAATTATTAATTATAAGTTATATAAGTGTCATATGCTAAATAACGACAAATCAATTTATTAACACAAATCAACTTTTTTCTATTAAGCTGATATATTCATATAAAGACAGCAAAAGTTGAACTGTTCATCTACAAGTGTAAAACATTTACCAACAAAAAATAACAATTGGCCTACTGTTATTAGCCACAAGATTTTGCAGTATTCAAACCTTTAAAATTTAGAATATTTTAATAGTCCTTCACGCATTCCACACGAAGCCTTGATTAAATCTTCTAAAGTGGCAAACGTAAGATATATAAACATGACAACTGTTTAATAAATATATCATTAGAAGATAACAAAGAACAAGTAGTTTAGTGGTGTGCCGCTTCTACTGCCTAATTACCAGACCAAAAATCGAATATGACTATTCGCGTAACGAATGACTTTTTTTTTTTTTTTTAAATTTTGAATTACTGGACGATCGTTGTGGTTCAGATATCAATATAACAAAAAAAAAAAAAAAAAAAATGACAACATCTCACCTAAAGAAGATATTGGTTTACAGAAACNCAGTAGTTTAATGGTGTGCCGCTTCTACTGCCTAATTACCAGACCAAAGATCGAATATGACTATTCGCGTAACGAATGACTTTTTTTTTTATTTTTAAATTTTGAATTACTGGACGATCGTTGTGGTTCAGATATTAATATAACAAAAAAAAAAAAAACAAATGACAACATCTCACCTAAAGAAGATATTGGTTTACATAAACCCCCAAAGTAAACAATTTGAGATGAGTAACAATGAATTTACATTAACAAACAGCTGTAGAATTAGTTTGGTAAAAAATCTTAAAATAGTCTAATTAGTAAAAAAGTTGTATCTTTAAATGTGTTTCGTAAGAGTAGCCATTATATATCATTTGTTTTTTTTTTTTTAACAAAAAAAGAGTAGCCATTATATATACTAAGATATTTTAGTTATAATCATTCGTAGGAATAAGAAAACGAAAACAAAACGCACCACAATCTTTATTACACAGAATGAGTGGATGGGTATAGTAATATAGATTAGTAGGTCCCACGTCGAACGCCACGTGGACACAAAAAGAACGGCTTATCCAGAAAGGAAAATGCTTCTTATAGGATTCCTTCTCAAAGCTTTTAACAGCCGTCCACGTGGCTACCTTAGTCGGTGGCATATTCTCTCGCATATTTATTTGCACCTCAAACCATTTCCATTTTAATACAAAACGTAACAGACTTCACCTAATTAACACTTCCTTCTTTCAATATATAAATAATATATTTAGCGATTCTATCCATATCTCTCTCTCTAGTCTAGCTTTTATCAACTTTTCTAATTTGCATTATCATATACGTTTTCCACAGTGGAGCCACTTGTATTTTTATTTGGTCGAGAGATTGCAAAATCAGTTTGACTGACTGACTCGATCCGAGAATGGGTTTAAAAAAATTGTCCTTAGGCCTTATCAATCTCGAGGCCCTTGTTAAAGTCTGCTTCCAAAAACTTATTGGAACATGAAATTATTATATTTATTTAGGTGGAAACTGATTCCAGAAATCCGCTGAATTTGAAATTAAACAGACTTCTAATTTTAGTATAAAATATCTCTAGCGAAATCAAACTCTATATTATTATTGATATTCTATGCTATGCACGAGATTAATTTTGTTTCATATATTTATTTATTTTTTATTTTTATTTTTAATGGAAAATTTTATTTGTTCATTTAACTAATGACATACTCCCTCGGTTTATACAAAAGTTATCGTTTTAACTATCATTTTTTGTTGTAAAAAGAACATCGTTTTAGAATACTTAATGTTTTTTTTTTAACGCGACTAATAATTTAATAAGAAGAAAAAGTTGTTACATTGTCAGTCATTAGTAAATGTTGAATTACATATGGAACATTGTGTAAAGAAACAAATGTGGATGAGTTTTGAAGTTGTCTTTTAGCTAGCTCATGTGCCGGTTTGTTTCCTTCCCGGTAGATCCAATGAAAAGAGACCGCGTCAAATCGTTTTGACCAAGTGATGACATCACGAATCCAATTTCCTTGGTGAATAACAGTTTGCTGTCCCGTAAGCATTTTATGTAACTCTTGATTATCTCCTTCAAAAATTATTTTTCGGAATCCTTTAACCCAAGCATGTTGCATTGCCATAATTAAGCTCTGAATTTCCGCTTCTAACGAGGACTTAGCATGTGTGCCAGTACCTTGACCACCTTGAATGAAATGGCCATGTTCATCTCTAAAGATCCAGCCTGCACAGGTATTCGAAAATGGCGTATGAAAAGTGGCATCATAATTACACTTGAACCATGTAGTAGGAGGTTTGTCCTCATGGGTTCGAGGACGTTGTTTGACCCTCGGATCATTTGTGGGATTTAGATGTATCCAATCATGTGCTTCATCAGTAGCTAGTTGGTAAATTTCCATAGCTGTACTATTACGATTATCAAAAAGTGCTCTATTTCTAGACTTCCACACTTGCCACATCATAAACCATGGTAGAACTTTAATTAGATCACCTCCTTGACTATGGACAGAATGCAGTGTTATTGCCCTTAGCTTTTCAGTAAATGACAAATTTGAATCTCGGAAGGAAGCATTAGGTATTGAAATATGGTCCCAAATCGTAGTTATCCTTGGGCATAAAAAGCAAAGATGATTCATATCCTCTGATTGAGCGCATGTGGAACAGTTATCTTCCCTAATAATGTGACGGCGACATAGTTCTCCTTTGGTTGGTAAAATATTGTTTAAGGATTGCCAAATGAAATGTTTGATTTTAGGCGGAATATTCATAGCCCAAACGTAATCCATAATAAACGAAACTTCGTGTCCGGCCCGAAGTCCTTGTGGATTAGACTCATTGATGGCAAAATGGTAGCCTGTTTTAACTTTTTTTAACTTTTATAAGCGTCTACAAAAATTTGTAAATTTATTTGTTGATACCGAGGTTGTCATCTTGATCATGTACACTATCTGAAGATTCAATACGGTATGTCTGATTTTGGATATACCGACAAAGACATGGCCCCCAATCCAGATGGCATTGGGCCTAAAAAACCCAAACCGAGGTCACTAATTAAAGATGAGGCACCTCGACAGAAAGGCGATTTAGGTAGATTATTGAATATCTTATTTAAGAGATAATTTCAAATGTTGTTAAGGAATATTTTCTAATATTTAGGAAAATATTATGTAACATAGATTTAACCTAATCCCCTATCATGCTTATACAAATAGGGGATTCCATGGTTCAAATTAGGGCATTCGAAAATATATGCACAAACCCAATTCAGAAGAACAAATTCTTTCAATTTATTCTTAGGTTGAAACTTTGGTTCAACAATTGGCGCCGTTTGTGGGGAATACTTGTTTTATCAATTCAAAATCGCGTAGACCATTGAGACACAACAAGACATCCATACAATGAGCGACAATCGGGACCAGGTCGACGACGAGATCACGCCAGATCCAATCGACATTTGTGGGGATCAGGACGAGAACCGCGAGAAAGACCAGCAAAACGAAGAACATGAGGATCGAACCCCAGAAAAGTAGAAAGGCCCTGACGAACATCAAGAAGAAGAACTTACCCTTTCCACCGTAATGCATGCACTCGATCAGCAAAGGGAAAACACGCTACGACTACAACAGGAATCCACATACTTAAAACTAAAATGCGCAGCGATGTCCTGAATGTTAGAGCGTGAGGCAACCCCTCCAAATCGCCCTCGGATAAATCGCCAGTTATTCGACGATATCCCACCAGGCCATAACTGTGGAGAAGGATTCCAATCCGGACACACCGAGATGGGGCGTCCCAACAACGAATCTGGCTGCCCACCAACTTCTGACAAGCTAAATCATATTTATGCCTAGATTAGGGAAATTAACTCCCAATGCACCGTGCAATCAACTCGGCTCCCGAACCGGACCGCGTACTAGAGGAAGCACATAGAACCCCATTCAACAGAAGGATAACAAGCACAATAATAAGGCACAACAATAAGTTTAAAGTGCCAACTTACAATGGAAAGGAGGACCCTCAAAATCACCTGACTGCATTCATCATAGCAACTGACACGATAAACTTCAGGGAGGAAGAGAAGGATGTCGAACTCTGTCAGCTGTTCGTCAAGAACCTCAGCGGAGCCGCACTCAGGTGGTTCTCAATTTTCATGCCGAACTCTATCGGAAGCTTCCAGCAGCTCTCTGCAACTTTCTTAAAATATTTCTCGATGTTCATCACCAAAAAGACTAGCACGGCCAACCTCTGGAGTCTGTCTCAAGAGCCCAAAGAATCACTGCAAAATTTCCTTGATAGGTTTAAGAATATCGCATCTCAAATAAACATTGACAGCGAGTCAGCCATAGCAGCACTAAGGAAATCTCTCTGGTATGACTCACGTTTCAAAGGCGATTTGTTTATAAACCAACCGAGGACCCTCGAAGATGCACTCCATCGCGCTAGCCGCTTTATCGAGGTCGAAGAGGAAAGAGCCATCTTGGAAAAGAAGCATTTCAGACATAAGATGAAGCCTTCCCTTCCTAAGCCAAACACATATCACTTTGCAAAACCAAAGCAACACTTCACTCAGAATTATTTTCGCGATAAACCAAAAGGAGTTAACACGATAACCACTGAGGTCGCGGAAACCGATGGAAAAGCAATGCCAAAAGAGGGAAACCAGGAGAGTTACTGCGAGTTCCACAAAAAGAGAGGACATACCACAGAGGAATGCCTACATCTCCAAAGTATTCTTATAGGAAAATTACGAAGTGGCGAGATTGCAGCCAAAATAACCGACGGCCAGAAACAAGTGATAGTAGGAGTTTTGAGGGTGAGATTGGTTTTCCCTACGTGATCAATTCCTAATT
>OVBE01012743.1:0-12847 GCA_900406425.1 Iberis pinnata
TAAATACTCATGTAATCATTCTTAAACGATATATGAAATTCTTCAGAGCTTTTGCCCGCATAATCTAAGACCTAAACCTAATTTTAACTCTTGATTCAACAATGTGGCATTAAGCACATGGTGCTTAAAAAGCTAATATAAGCTTCGCTCCTTCTCCTTTACATTTCTTTTTGCAGATTTTTATTTATTTTTTTGTTAAGCAATTCCTAACCACCTTCTCAGCACCTCTATTGGAGATGGTCTTAGTTCCCTCTTGAATCCTGATATCCGCAACATACGTCTCAGCTCCCGTCAAGATCCTATGGCGAAGCGTTACATTGTGTAATAGAACGTTGGAGTCGAGATTGATTAGTCGAGGAGTCAAACATATATTAGCAGTTTTACTCTAAAAAGAATAACCTAATTGACAGATAATGAACTCAATTATGCCACGTGAAAATCTAAAAAAGTACTTTTTGGATTGACGTGGATGGTTTTAGAAGCCCCAATCTCTTTCTTTTATATAATAGAATTCCTCGGAGGTATAAACTCTTTCACAAATTTTAAATTCTTTAAATTTCACTAAAATTTTCACTTTTGAACATAGACCCCCTCTAGTTCAAGTAGAGTCTTTCATTTTTTTTTTTAACTTGGAGCATTGTGTGGCCCAAATCTTATTGGTTCTCGTGCTATTTCACTATTGCAAAGAAGAAAGTTCTTTTTCGATCAAATCTCTCTTTTCTCAAGCTCAACAATCGTTCAAAGGTGAAGATGTTTTTATTAAGATGTCTGCAGAAATGGATCGAGCTTTGGCAGCTATGTCGCTAAATGAAGTAGAGGAAGAACCGCTGCATCTTCCACACATACCTGAATATTTCTCAGCCGATATAGGAAAGGCTGAAAGTGAGGAACGTGGGAGATGTTTCCATGTCTCCTACTTTAAACATTTTTATTTATTTGGTTATCTCCTTGGCTTAAGAGCTCAACTTGGTTAAACCATCCTTGAAGAATAGTCCCCAGTTTTTATCTACCATTTCATCTTCGACCTAATACAAAATATTGGCGGATGAAATAACCACTAGACTTTTTAGATTATCACATCTTTAGATGTTTTTGGACTGATATTGATCATGTATATGACAAAAATACAAAAATTACATTGAATTATTCCATGTAGAGTGTGTTTGTAAATTGTTCGAGAGACTTGTTGTCGATATTTATACTAGGTTAAAGGTTCTTAAAACTTAGGCTGGTTGCTCCATCTAGATATCCAATTTGTCGAGATCTCTCACCGGGTCAGGGTCAGAATTGAATTTTCGGGGTCTCATACATAAAAAATTTAAAAATATGTAGTTTGTATCATGAAAAAAATTTACATACATAATTAACATCAAATGAGAAAAAATATAAACAAACTCTAATTTCTAAAACTTATAAAATAAAAGTAATAATTTATGGCCAACCTAAAATTTATATAAAATATTCTTACCAACATTTATGTTATTTAATTATATATTAACATTTTTAATATATTTACATATATTATTAAAATTTTGTTGTTCAAATTTTAGAAAACGAGAGCTTTATAACTTTGGGAGTCCCATTAAAAAGTTTCATTTGGATATGCTCAGTTTCGATTATGCGCCAAATTCACCAATAAGTTTTGGCAACGTCTTGGTTGTAGTCCTTATCTTCCGTCTTCGCCACCGTTTTGGTTTTCCGTCGCAGGTATTCTTCATCTCTCCGGTAGGAAATGTCAACCGGCAAGTTCTTTGCCTCGGTTTGAGACTGAGTCCACAACATTCTTCTTCAAGCGTTTCCCGTTTCATACAGTGGTTTAATGACAGAGGAGCATATGATGTTAGGTGCAGTGGATGTCTCGGTCGGTTTTGTGTTGTTGTCGGTTTTGTGTCGTTTTCGGGTCTGTGGGTGGTCGGGCTTCATCTCTTCTGTTGTCTCCAGCAGCGGTTAGATATGGCTAGAGTATTCAGCGGCTGCTTCTTACCTAATGGTATTTTCTCTATTTCTTCTTGAGCTAAGATTTATTTTAACTTCTTTTTGATTTGGACTTGGGCCCAAAAATCTATGAGATTCGTTTTAGTGATTTGCTAAAAATATTTGTATTTTCAGGATCCAAAACTGTATATGATTTGAAAAGTTCTTATACCATTTCATTATTTCTAATGAAACATTTAAATTTTCTTATAAAAAAGGAAAAACTAAAAAATAGAAGCTATGCCACATAGTTCTGCTAAATAGAATAATGAAAGCAACTAAATTTCGTTTTTTTAAATAAACTAAATTTTGTATTGCACATATATTATCTGCTATTTATGTAGAAACGTGGATATAATCTACTTTCTGTAGGTTTAGTCCTCAATAACGTTTTACAGTGGTTGGCGATCTAAAAGACGATTTCAGGTATCTTTTTGGTGTTCCACTCCCTGATTATGGGGTTTCTCTTTTGCTTGCATGCGATTACTTTCCATTTTTCTGCGGTTCAACAATCTTCTCTTGCCATTCTCTCAAACTTCTGAGGAAAATTCCTCTCCTTCACATTTAATTCTCATCTTCCCAGCTAAGTCTTCTTCCTCCGTTCTTCTTAATACTTGTTGGAGCAAATGGCTAATGATCTTTGGTAATCGATGCCACATTTGGACTTAGGTTGTGATCGCACTCCTTTCCAACCCACACAAGATGGTCAACATCGTCAAGAGGAAGCAAATCGGCTCAGTTTGGTGGTGCGATCAATTCATCAAACTCAACAAAACACACATGCAATGAAGCGTACGTTACCTAGAGCCTGGAAATTAGAAGAGCATATTACTTCTCGTATTCTTGATGAAACCATAGTCCAATTTTTGTTCAAGAATGAGCACTAGGTGTGTTGGATTCAGGCCCATGGACGTTTTAGGATTAGATGGTTGTCACAGATAGATGGACACGGAAGTGGTTTCCTGACTATTTGCAGACTATTACATTATGGGTCAAAATTTTCAACATCCCCCCTGATTATTTGGATGAAAATATGCTGAAAGAAATAGGTCAATGTTTAGGTTTAGTTGAAGACTCTCGGAACCTAGTATAGGGAAAGAAGCTGAAACCTGGGTGCAAATCAAGATGAATGTGGCTACGAAGCTTATCTTCTCTAGATATATCACTTTTGACAAAAGGCAGCCTCTAGTCTTAGTGAGATTTATCTTTGACTAAGTTAAGAAGATCTTGTTTTCGTTGCGGTGCACTAAATCATGCTGAAACATAATGTATTGAAGATAGAACTGATGCAAAACTTGAATATATTCCTCTATAAGCAATTGTGGAGCAAAATTTTGTACCTGCAATGTGTAATAACAATCCTCAACCTGAAAATCGGGAACAAATTGTGCCTTCAATTAGCCCAGGAATTAAGCATCAGAGAGCAGTAACTGAAATTGGTAAGAAAAGAAAGGCTGATCAGTTAACCTTGGAGAATGAAGGATGAAGCTACATCCAGTAGAAAACGCCTTGTTAAACCATTGTTGATTCAGGGGAGGGTGGAACCCCATAAGCCACCCACTGATAAATGAAGCTTGTTCATTGGAATTATCAGGGATTGAGGAATACCCTAACAATTCGTCAACTTTTTGCTATTAGGTGCCTATATCAACCAGAAATAATATTCATCTTGGAAACTATGAACAAAGATAGTTTTGTTAAGTGGATATGTACTAAGTTAGGATATGATCACTATTTTACTCATCAGTCAATACATAAAGAGGGTGAAATAGCTATTTTTTGGAAAGAATGAGATTAACGTAGAACCTTATATTGTTTCTTCTTCGTATTATAATTCCTTTTGGCTCAATATAGATGGCATCACTTTTAAGCTAGTTTATATAAATGCTCCACCATTTCTTACAAAAAGAAATCTGTTTTGGAGATCCTTAGACAATCAAGGCCAAACTAGTCTTTAAGATAATACTAGATTGTTATATTTGGGTGACTAATGATATAAAAGGACCTACAGAAAAGCAAGGAGGTAGATATAGAAGTGGCACATCTTCTATCCTTTTTAAAACTTTTTTGAGTAGAATGAGATTACTGGATATTAAAACTCTCGGAGGAAAGTTTACTTGGGTTGGCAAACGACTTAACCACATGATGCAGACACGCATTGATATGATAATGGCAAATACATAATGGCTAGGTTATTTCCCCAGTGATGATGTTCAAATGCTACAATGGGGTGGCTCTGACCACCGTCTTTTGCTACTGGAAACACACAGCAGAAGCTTCTTAGGTCGGCCTTTATTTAAATATAGTAACAAATGGAGAGGTAGTCAGGACTTAGTACAAGTAGTGCATCAAGTCTGGAGTTCAAAGTGCTCCATTATATCTCCCACAAGGTTCTCTGAGGCTTTAACACGATGTAGGCAATGAATATGTGGATGGAAAAGGAAGAACAAAACCAATACTCAGAAGATCATCTTGGAACTTAAGCAGCAGCTTCACCAAGTTGATGATCAAAAATATTAGAGATCATCAATATATTCCTTCCATGAAGTTTCAATTGAACCTGGCCTACAAAGCAGAAGAAGAATATTTCAGGACAAAAAGTAGGGCATTATGGCTGCAGAAAGGTGATAAAAATACTAGGTTTTTATCACATGAAGGTGAACAAAAAAAAATTACAATAAAGTGGTCATGATTGAAGATGAAGCAGGGGTTCTTCATTATAAAGAAACAGAAGTCTATCAGGTCTTTACTGATTACTTCTCAACTCTTTTTAAACAGCATTTAACCTCTGAACATGTCAACTACTCTCTTTTTCAAGATCTACAGCCAAGGGTAACCACTACCATGAATGATGGACTCACAAAACCTGTTGAAGATGGGGAAATCTGGCAAGCCATACAACAACCACATAAGGACAAAGCCCCTGGCCTAGATGGGCTTACTACATGTTTTTTAAAACATCACTGGCAAAATATTGAGAAAAATGTTAAAGCATATGTATATCATTTCTTTCAAACATGCCAGCTAGACCCAGCTATCAACTACACCCATATATGCGTTGTCCCTAAAACTGATAACCGAAGAACCCAAATTTTTTTAGACCAATTAGCTTGGCTAATGTAGCTTTAAAATCATTTCCAAGATGTTATCCAATAGACTCAAACCCTGGTTACACCTCCTATTCTCCTCAAATCAATCTGCATTTCTTCAAGAGAGGTTAATCTTAGACAATGTGCTTATTTCACATGAGTTACTCCATTCTATAAAAACCCGAAAGAGAGTAGATGCATATATGGCCGTAAAATTGGATATTACCAAAGCCTTTGATAAAGTGATAGGTCTAGAATTTAAATCCTAAAACTAAAACTACAGAGAACAGATCAATGTAGTAAAGTATAGGGTTGAATCCCACAGAGACTAGAAAGTACACGTTTGAGTTAAATCTCGAATCAAGCTAAAGAGAAATAATCAGATTGGTTGTGATCAAAATCAAAATGGTATATTATAAACGGTCTAAAAATATGAAATAAACGCGCTAGGAATCAAGGAAACCACATGTAGTCAGGATTAAAAGTCAAATTATCATTAAGGGATTTTCTTTGAAAATAGTTCTCAACATGAAAGACAAATATGGAATAATCTCCTCTAGGGGTATTAAACCCTATGCTCAAATTATTAGAGACAAAATCTCGCCATCTTTTAAATAATTGATCATGCAATACAGCTCAAATTCAATTGTTCATAAGCATTCATGACAATACTCTCGCAAGCAAGAACACTTATTCATCTAGACTAGATTCAATTTCTAAACCAAATCTCTTTGCGTTTATTAGTCTAATATCATTAAACTAGATGGCCAATCTAATTCATGCACTAATAAAATGTATATACTAAGAACCTATCAATTGTTATCCCCTTATGATAAATCTAAAAATCAAACTCTAATTTCCCTAGGAAACCCTAAAACCTAACTAGTGAACTACTTAGACATTGACAAGTAAACACAAAACATTATCATTGAAGAACACATAATAGAATAAGAATAGATTATTAAAAAGGGTTCAGAATTCTTCTCCAAATACAAGGTTTGAATCTCCTCTCCCTCAGTAATTCTCTCTAAAGTAAAATAAAGCTTAGTTCCAATAAACCTAAAACATAATGTATTTATAGTCCAAAAAGTAAAATAAATCTAAAATAAAGAAATTGGATAAGTTGAGGACTTGATCGCAATTTTTGGAAAACTTCTAATTCTTCTCGGGGGAAGTGCTCGATCGGGCATATGGTTGCCCGATTGAGCATCTTGTAAATGTGCACGATCATTCTTCTTTTGCCCGATCGATCACCTTCTTGTACGATCGAGCACTTTGCAACTTTTGAAATCTTCTAAAATTCTATGAAATGCATTAATTTGATCCGACACGAACCGAACACCTAGAATCCTAAGAAGATACCATATATGCAAGGAAAACACTCGGAATAATGCAGAATAGCAGACATGAATGCCCACTATTATGCATTAAAACCGAGTAATATCAACTCCCCCAGACTTAGATCTTTGCTTGTCCTCGAGTAAAGCAAGATTCAATATGGAGAAGAGGTTTGAAATGGACCACACAAAAACTCACAAAATCTCAAAAACCATAAGCATAGTTTCAAATCCAAAAGACACCAATCTCAAACAACTACTTTGATTTAATTGTTTACCACCACTAAACTAATAACCTGTTTTCTACTCTAATCCCAAATCAATCAAGTACCAAATCATATCAACTAGCTATTTTAATTCATTTAAGTTCAGATACATGCATTCTCACCTATGGTATATCAATCAAATTACTCAAGTACCTCTTCTATCGAAATGCCCATACCAAACAGAGCATCAACTGACTTCCGGTCCTGATTCTTTTTCTCCCTTTTTCACTTCTTTTTTTCTTTTTCTTATCTTACTGCGTTTCTTATTTTCTTTTCTATTCATTTATGCACTTTTCGTTCTTTTCTCTTTTTTTCTTTCTTTTCAAGTAGACGACAATTCGCTGGGGTTGACTACGGACTTTTAGGTCACGCTTTCAATCCTTTTTCTGAATCGTTTTCTTTTATTTTCTGAAGTAAGAGAGAGAAAGGATCCGGATCATACTGAAAGAACTTGTCGATTTTACAGAACACTGAAGAGCACGGTACCTTATTCTCAGAGTACATCAACACCATAATCAAGAATAATTCAGATTTAAATTAAGTTCTATCATGGAAGAGCTAGCATCAATTAATCAATAACTCAATAGACTAGAACTTTCAGAAACAAGCAATCAGTAATGAGGTTCCAATCCTAATCTTAGCAATTCATCTAAGCCAGTAATCTAGAGAAATCAAAAACCATACCCACAATTGGTTATTTATCATCATTAATTTTGGTCATGGTTCCTTGGACTCGATAGACTCAAGTAAAAAAACAATTTTTAAAAAAAAATTCACCAAAAAGACAAAACATCAAAACGTTAGTTAGTATCATTACAACCTCCCCCAGACTTACTTCATACCGCCCTGATGTGAAAATAAATCTAAGAGAAGGTATATAAGTAACCAGAATCAATAGAAAAGTCTGTAATGGATGAAAGTAGATAATAAATACTATATGAGTTCAAGGGAAAGAGAAATACTAAAGGTGAATTGCTCCCAAATTTGATCGTGCACTCCTATGCCTCATTTGCTATGCCTGCAAAAAGAACACACTCAAGAGAAGTGTGAGCAATGGTTGAACAACGATTTAGCAATGATAGCTTAAAAACTAACAAGAATCAGTTGTAGGAGAAACCATTAAAGATATTATGATAGAGCAATACTAATAAAAAATCACCAAGAATCATATATAAGAGGCATCATTCAGAACAATTAACATCAATCATTCTAGTATCACACAATCAATTGGTAAGTAAGCAATGATCAAGCAATACTAATTATAATCAGCAAGAATCAAGAATTACTTAACGACAACAACCAATCGATCATGAATCTAAAATTAACTCAAGTGAAAACATCAAGAAAGGTGGTGAATGGTGAGCAATGATCTAAGTAATACTAATCAGAATTAGCAAGAATCAAGAGAGAAACCATCCAAATAGCCAACAACTCAAGTGAGAAAGATGAGTAATGAAAATTAGATAAGAGATAACTCGGAACATCTTGAAGAATTTTCACCCGTAATAACCTGAAACATCTTGAACTCAAAACTAAAAATAAGTAAGTGAAGACTAAAACTGACTCAAAATTGAAAAACAACTAATCTAGACTCCAAATAGTGGGTTGCCTCCCAGTCAGCGCTTTGTTTAACGTCACTTTGCTTGACGATACTTACCTCTAAGTTGGAATTGGATCAACATCCAGCGACGTTCCATAACAAGCTCCAAATCTAGACATCTTCAGCTTCAGAATCTTACCCATCACACCTTTTGTAACATCAATCCCTTTCTCTTTAAACTTCGGGGTGAGTAAAACTCTAAACTTTGAGAAGGGTTTTGAGAACCCCTTGATTTTCACCTTATACTCAATTGTATCCCCAACTATTGCTTTAGGGATCAAAGCCACTTGAGACTCCTTCTTTATCTGCTTCGGTTCCACTTTTACCATCTCCTTAGCCATGGGATTGCCATTCCTTATTGAGATTTGAGGTTCTTTGTGCAAGCTTTCAGAAACTACACACTTGAGAGTATGTTCTAACCAAGTTTCATTCTTCATATCCTCCTCTTTCACCATAGTCAGCCTGAATATCCTTTTGAAAAACTGCTGGATAGAAAACCCGTTTCTTGATGTTCTTTAGAGATATACTCCGATTCGGTAGATCAACAACAACTCCTACGGTTGCAAGAAAGGGTCTCCAAAGGATCAAAGGTTCATGTTGATGCTCATTCATCTCCAGAATGTGGAAAGGAACAGGAACGAGACAATGTCCAACTTGTACCAATAGATTCAAGATAAATCCGCTAGAAGAGACAGTAGAATCATTAGCAAGCTTGATAGTCCTGTGAGATGGCTTGATACATGATAGTACCAATCATTCTGCAATAGTCATCGACACAACGCTCATATCAGTTCCAGTATCATAGAGAGAATATGTGAATTTTATCCCATTAATCGAACAAGGAATCAAAAATTCCCTAGGGTCTTTTATCTTATGAAGCTTTTGATATTACTCAGATTTAATGCATAATGCATTTTAGTGGGCATTTATGCCTGCTAAACTTGTATTATCTGAGCTCTTTCTTTGTAAAATTGGAACTTTCTAAGACTTTCAGGTGTTCGGGTTGATTTGGATCAAAAGTGCTGAATTGCTATATAATTGGATGGAATCAGACTAAATGAAGAATTGAAGAACCAATCTGATCTCATATTGATGAATCTGAAGAATTGAAGTCAAGAAGACTTCATACCGATTGGTCTACCCTTGGACCAACCGATCGGTCTGAACATCCGAAGAAAACATAAACTTTAGACCGACCGGTCTGGATCTGGACTGATCGGTCCACAGTGGTCCGGAGAAGACGGACTGATTGGTCTGAGCCTGGACCGATCGGTCCAACGTGCATGCGAGATTTGAAGAATATTTCCATTTTTACAGAAAAGTCCTCAATTTATCCCACTTTTTCCTATTTCTATTTTTATTATTTTAAACTATAAAAGCGTGTTGGCTTAGGTTATTTTAGATTATCTTTTATCTTTTTGCAAAACTTGAGAGCTTTTACTGGGAGATTGAATTCCTAAACCTGTATTTGGAGAAGAAATTCGGAACCCCGTTTTATATATCTATTTTATTTAATTTCTATTATGTTTTCTTCTCAGAAATTGATTTGTGTTTTCATTGAGACGTCTGAGTAGTTCATTAGTTAGGTTATAGGGTTTTCCTAATGGGAAAACAGGTTTGAATGTTATGTTAATACTGTAGGATTGAAATTGATAGGTTCTTAGTCTAAATGCGTTCCTAATGCATGAATTAGCTTGATCACCTAGTTCATTGATAATAAATTAATAAATACAAAGAGATTTGATTTAGAAACCTGACCTAATTTAGATGAATAAGTGTTATTGCATGCGAGAGTATTGTTTTAATGCTTATGAACAATTGAATCCGAGTTTTAATGCATGATCGAATTGTTTTAAAGACAGCGAGAGTTTTTCTCTGAAAATTTGATCATAGGGTTTAATACTCCGAGAGGATATTAAACTGCATTCGTTTTTCATGTTGAGAACTATTTTCAAACTAAAATCATTCATGTTAACTTGACTTTAAACCTGAATACCTACAGATTTCCCTATTGCCTAGCGCTTTATTATTATAGTTTTTAAACCGTTTTTAATTACCGTTTTGATTCACAATTATATCTATTATTCTCACTTTAGTCATATTCGAGTTTTTAACTGAACGTGCATATCTGGTCTCTGTGGATTCGATACCCTTTGTTGTGCTACTTTGAATTATTCTCTGCAGTACTAGTTTAGGATTAAATTCTAAGCCTATCAGAATTTTGGCGCCGTTGCCGGGGACCAATTGTTCCTTTCTAGTTTTTAATTAGAATTTCGTCTAAAGTTTTTAATTTTCAGTACTCATCTCGTTCTTCTTTGCTTGTCTTTGTCTTACAGGTGTATGAATAGAAGATCTGAAAAATCATCTGAACTACTCGCAAAGCTAGAATGTTCAAACCGGAAAGCAAAGAAAGACGCTAGTTAATCCAATCAAATAGCTGATATCATCAATCCAATCAATCCGGTCGATCTCGATGGTCAACAACCACCTGTTATAGGCCTTAACCAACTCATTAACCAAGGACATGGTGGTGGAAATGGCAATCAAGTACCACAAGGCCAACAAGGAGCAATAAAACATCAAGCTCCTCCGGTGAATCTAGATCCTCAAAACCTTCGACAACCTGAGAATGTTGATGCAAGACACTATGTCTTGTTCGGAAATCCAGAAAGAGTTAATCAGCTCAATGCTCAAGCTCATGCTCTACTAAATCCCCAAAACCATCATCTAGTTGGTTCTTTCAACAATCCTCAAGCATTCTATGCTAATAGGAATCCCATCCAACCTCCTCCACCTCAGCGTAGGGAATATCAATTCCCTGTTTTGCTTGTTCAAATGATTCGCAGCAACCAGTTCAGTGGTTTACCTCATGAGCATCTAATGAATCATATTGATACCTTTGAGGATATTTGCAACACCATCAAGCTAAATGGGGTATCCGAGGATTACAAACTCTGCAGCTTGTTCAGCCACTCTTTAGCTGACAACGCAATTCGATGGTTGAAATCTCTACCGGCAGGATCAATAACAACCTAGGATGACTGCAAATCTAGGTTCATTGGTCAATTCTTCACTACTAATAGGAACAATGCTTTAAGGAATAAGATCTCTGCTTTTGCTAAAACTCCTGTCGAATCATTCTATGAATCTTCGGAACGATTCAAAGAGCTGCTTCGTGATTGTCCACATCACGATTTCTCAGACGTAAATCTCCTCAACACCTTTTATAAAGGGATTGAACAGAAGTATCAGTTGTCCTTAGACACAGCTGGTGATGAAGATTTCATGCAGAAACCCATTCCAGACGCTTATCGATTGATAGATAATCTAGCAGCCAGTAATAGCAACCATTGCCCAGAGTTTGATCGCCGAACCAAAGCTCATGTAATGGCTGCTAACTCAAAAATCTCAGAACTGAAAGGTGAGTTCTCTTAAATGAAAGGATTATTGACTCAACTGCTTAAGGGTCAATCTCAACCACCGGTTACTCCTGTAGAAGATTCCGGAGTTGCTTGTTTTGCATTTCAAGAACAAGAGAACGTTGTAGTTGAGAAGAAGTGAGCTATATTAATAGCCAAGGTCAGAGAGTGTTTAAACAAGGATACAATCCAACTTTCAACAAGAATCATCCCAATATTTCTTGGAGAAGCACTAATGTAGATAATCCTCAAGACCAAACCTATCCAAACCAGCAGAAACAATTTGTGCAGAACTCTGGAAATCAATTTGGTCAAAACTCAAGGAACACTTGTTTTCAAGGAAATCAGAATAGGAACTTCATTCCCAACTCTAATTCAGGTTGTTTTCCACAAACCTCTCAGCCTGAATTCCAACAACAAGTTCCTCAAACCCAAGCTAATCAGGGAAATTCAGTAGAATTAATGTTTAAGCAGCTTCTAGATGGTCAACAACAATTTCAAAGGGTTATCCAAGGCGATATGAAGGATCTGAATCAGAAGTTTGAAGCTTTGTCTACACATGTGAAGCTCCTAGATACTCAAGTTTCCCAAACTACTGAAGCGGTAAAGAGACTGGTTGGATTTCTTCCTGGGAAGTCTGATTCGAATCCAAAAAAGCAAGAGTATGTGAATGCAGTTGAATTGAGGAATGGAAAGGTTTTGCCATCTGCTAAAGGGAAACAATCAGTCATTGAAGGTTTAGTAGAAGAGTCTGAAGAGGTTGGTGAAGACACGGAACTAAGAAAAGATTTGGATCTGAATTCAAACGAGAAAACAGCTATAGAATGTCAGACCGACCGGTCCAACGTTCCAGACAGCTCCGGAGCATTTAGACCGATCGGTCCATAAGGACCTTCGGATCCTTCTTCTTCTTCTGGTACTCCTGGTCCTACTCGAGTCTTTAAATCTAAAGTACCTTATCCGGTGAAGCCTAAAACTTCCAGAAAANGTGATCAAAGAACTCAGTGTTAGACTTCCATTCTTCTATGCTTGTCAAATGATACCTTCTCTGAAGAAGTATGCGAAGAACATGGTTACTAACAAGCTGACATTGGAAGAAGGTGAAATGATGATTACCGAGGAATGTAGCTCAATTCTCCAAAATCGAATGCCAAAGAAGCTT
>OVBE01012744.1:0-13170 GCA_900406425.1 Iberis pinnata
TCTCAGAGCTGAAAGGAAATTCTCAGAGATGAAAGGACTAATCACTCAACTTCTAAAGGGTCAAAATCAGAAACATGTTAGTGTTGTAGACAATTCTGAAATTGATTGTTTTGTAGTTCAAAAGCAAAATACTGTGGGAGTTGGAAGGAAGTGAGTTACATCAATAGTCAAGGTCAAAGGGTGTACAACCAAGGGTATAATCAAGGCTTTAACAAGACTCATCCATATCTATCTTGGAGTAATACTAATGTTGAAAACCCTCAAGATCAACATTATCCACCGCAACAAAAGACTTTGGTGCAGAACTTCAATTTAGGCGGTTTTCAGCTAACCTCTCAGCCTGCATTTCAATAAGCTCAACCTCAACAAAGTAGGTAGGTAGAGATGATGTTTAAGAAAATTTTGGAAGGACAAGAACAGTTCGAAACAGTAATCCAATGAGAAGTGAAAGAGCTGATTCAAAAGTTTGAAGCACTATCAACCCATGTGAAGCATTTGGATGTACAAGTTGCTTAGACCTCTGAAGCGGTGAAAAGACAAGCTATTTTCCTTCCTGGGAAAGTTGAGGATAATCCGAAAGCTTATTGTATGTCCTTAGTTAGTGATTTAGAAGAAGAAGCTGGAAATTTGGTAGAAAATGCATATTTTGAAAAACTGGAAAAAGATGCAGAGAAAACTGCCCGATCGGGCAAAGCGGTTTCAGAGGAGCCGATCGATCGGGCAATCCATGCTTGATTGAGCAAACATGTGGAACAATTCCAGGGAATTTAGATCGATCGAGCACATCACTTTCACGATTGATCATCAAATCTATACATAAATCAAGAAATATGCCCGATCGGGCACCATTTGCCCGATCGAGCAGACGAACCTGGGATCAAAACTTTTTCTCAAAGCTTACACACCTAGACCCATACCCAGTGCCACCTACAAACTCAATTTATAGTTTGAGGATGGAGAGATGATTGGAAAGCCACCAAATCCACTTCAAAAGCTTCATGAGCTGCAAAACCCAGGGGAATTTTCTTAGCTCCTTTTTCGATCAATGGAGTGGAATTTACAGATGCTCTATGTGATACCAAAGCTAATGTGAGCGTTATGTCGATGACTATTGAAGAACGATTGGGACTATTAGGTATCAAACTATCTCATATGACTTTCACACTTGCTAATGACTCTATTTTCTCTTCTAGTGGCTTTATCTCGGACCTCTTGGTACAAGTTGGAAATTGTCTCGTCCCTGTTGATTTCCACATCTTGGAGACGAATGAGCATCCATATGAACCTTTGATTCTCTGGAGACCATTTCTTGCAATAGTAGGAGCTGTTGTTGATCTACCCAATCAGCGTATTTCTTTGAAAAACATCAAGAAGCGGGTTTTCTATCCAGCGATTACTTCAAGAGGGATATTCAGGCTAACTATGGTGCAAGTGGGAGAAATGAAGCATATAATTCATATTGAACCATATCCTAAGTGTGTATTTGCTGAAACCTTACACAAAGAGCCTCAATTCTCAACAAAAAATAGCAACAGTAGGAGCTGTTGTTGATCTACCCAATCGGCGTATTTCTCTTAAAAAACATCAAGAAGCGGGTTTTCTATCCAGCAATTCCTTCAAAAGGGATATTCAGGCTAATTGTGGTTAAAGAGAAAGAGATGAAGCATGGAGTTCATATTGAACCAGATCCTAAATGTGTAATTGTTGTAGCCTTACCCAAAGAGCCTCAAATCTCAACAAGGAATTGCAATCCCAAGGTTAAGGAGAAGGTGAGGGTGAAACCAAAGCAGATAAAGAAGGAGTCTCAAGTGGCTTTAATCCCTCAAGCAAGGGTTGGGGATACAATTGAATATATGGTGAAAAGCAAGGGGTTCTGAAAACCCTTCTCGAAGTTTAGAGTTTTAATCACCCTGGAGTTCAAAGAGAAAGGGATTGATGTTATAAAAGGCGTAATGGGTAAGATTTTAAAGCTGAAGATGTCTGGATTTGGAACCGGTTATGGAATATCGCTGGATGTTGATTCCATTACAACTTAGAGCTAAGTACCGTCAAGCTATGTGACGTTAAACAAAGCGCTGAGTGGGAGGCAACCCACTATTTAGAGTCTAATTTAGTTGTTTTCAATTTTGAGTCAGTTTTTAGTTCTAACTTACTTATTTTTAGTTTTGAGTTCCAAGTGTTTCAGGTTATTACTGGTGGATATTCTTCAAGACGTATCGTGTTATCTCTTATCTAATTTCATTACTCATCTTTCTCACTTGAATTGTTGGCTATTTGAATGATTTCTCGCTTGATTCTTGCTAATTCTGATTAGAATTGCTTAGATCATTGCTCACCATTCGCCATCTTTCTTGTGTTTTGACTTGAGGTGATTATAGATTTATGATTGATTGGTTTTTCTCATTAACTAATTCTTGATTCTCGCTAATTATAATTATTATTTCTTGATTATTGCTCCTTACTTACCAATTGATTGTGTGATAGTGAAATGATTGCTGTTAACTTTTCTTAATGATGCCTCTCATATATGATTCTTGCTGATTTTTTATTATTATTTCTTGATCATAATGTCTCTTATGGTTTCTCTTGCAACTGATTCTTGTTAGTTTTAAACTATTCATTGCTCAATCATTGTTCAACCGTTGCTACCACTTCTCTTGACTGTTTGTACTTTTTGCAGGTATTGCAAAGGAGGCAAAGGAATTCAGAACAAATTTGGGAGCAATTCACCTTTAGTGTATCTTTTTCCCTTGAACTCATATAGTATTATTATCTACTTTCATCCATTACAGACTTTTTTATTGAATCTGGCTACTTCTATACCTTCTTTTGGATTTATTTTCACACCGGGACGGTGTGCAGTAAGTCTGGGAGAGGGTGTAATGATACTAACTACGTTTTGATGTTTTGTCTTTTGGTGAAATTTTTCAAATTTTTCGTTTTTAATCTAGTTGAGTCTATCGATTCAAAGGAACCATGATCAAAATCAATGATGATAAAGAACCAAGTGTGGGTATGGTTTTCGATTTATGTAGATTACCGACTTAGATGAATTGCTAAGTTTAGGATTGGAACCCCATTACTGGTTGATTTGTTTCTGAAAGTTCTGGTCTTTTAAGTTATTGATGAATTGATGCTAGCTCTGCAATTATAGGACTTAATTTAAATCAGAATTATTCTTGCTTATGGTGTTGATATACTCCGAGAATTAGGTACCTTGCTTTTCAGTGTTCTGTAAAGCCGACAAGTTCTTTCAGTACGATCTGAGTCCTTTCTTTCTCTCCCTTCAGAAAATGAAAAACCGGTTTAGAAAAAGAGTTGAAAGCGTGACCTAGAAGTCTGTAATCAATGCCAGGCTACAAAAGGCAGTAAGAAAGAAAACAAAAACGCTGAAAAGTCTGAAAATAAAAAAAAAAGAAAAACGCAGAAAAGTGCGAAAAGAAAGGAAAAAAGAAGTGAGAAAGGGGAAAAATTGACCAGGACAGGAAGTCGGTTGATGTTGTATTTTGTATGGGAATTTCGGTAGAAGAGGTACTTAAGTAATTTAATTGATATACCATAGGTGAGAATGCATGTATCTAAATTTAATTGAATTTAAAGAGCTAGTTGATATAATTTGATACTTGATAAATTTGGGATTTAGAGTAGGAAACATGTTATTATTTTAGTGGTGGTAAAAAAATTAAATTAAAGTAGTTTTTTGAGATTGGTGTCTTTTGGATTTGAAACTATGCTTATGGTTTTGGAGTTTTTTTGAGTTTATGTGTGGTCCATTTCAAACGTCTTCTCCATATTGAATCTTGCTTTACTTGAGGACAAGAAAAAAGATCTAAGTCTGAGGAAGTTGATATTACTCAATTTCAATGCATAATAGTGGGCATTTATGTTTGTTATTCTGCATTATTCCGATTGTTTTCATTGCATATTTGGTGGATTTTCAAGATCCTAGGTGATCGGATCGTGTCAGAGCAAAACAATTGCAATCCCTGGAAAAATTAGAAGGCCAAGATCGATCGGGAAAGAGACGAAGGATCGCGCAATATCATAAGTTTCCCGATTGGTCAACCATGTGCTCGATCGGGCACTTCTCCCGAGAAGAATTAGAAGATTACCAAATTTGCAATAAAGTCCTCAAACATATCCCAATTTTCCTATTTCTATTATTTTTTATTTCTTGGCCTATAAATACATTATGTTTTAGGTTGTTAGAACTAAGCTTTATTTTATTTTTGAGAGAATTACTGAGGGAGAGGAGATTCAAACCTTGTATATGGAGAAGATTTCTGAACCCTTTTTAATAATCTATTCTATTTCTGTTATGTGCTCTTCAATGATATTGATTTATATTTGCTTGTCAATGTCTGAGTAGTTCACTAGTTAGGTTTTAGGGTTTCCCAGGGAAATCAGGTTTTGATTGTTAGATTTATCATAAGGGGAGAACAATTGTTAGGTTCTTAGTCTAGACTTGTTATTAATGCATGAATTAGAGTAGCTAACTAGTTCATTGAATTTAGACTGATAAACACAAAAGAGATTTGGTTTAGAAGTTGGATCTAGTCTAGGTGAATAAATGTTCTTGCTTACGAGAGTATTTTTTGAATGCTTGTGAACAACTGAATATGAACTCTAATGCATGATCAATTATTTAAAAGACGGCGAGAATTTGTCTCTGATAATTTGAGTACAGGGTTTAATACTCTCAGAGGAGATTATTCCATCTTTGTCTTTCATGTTGAGAACTATTTTCAAAGAAAATCTTTGAATGATATTTTACATTTTTAAACTGACTACATGTGGTCTCCCTGAATCCTGACTCCTTTATTTTATATTTTTAAACCGCTTTAATTTACCGTTTTGATCACAATCAACCTTATTATTTCTGCTTTAGCTTGATTTGAAACTGAAGCTGAATCGTGTACTTTCTAGTCTCTATGAATTCGATACCTATAGTTTGCTACATTGAACTGTTCTCTGCAGTGTTAGTTTTAGGATTTAAATTCTAGACCTATCAAGCATTGGGCTCTGATTCCCGTTTCCTCTGGTTCGGAAGAAATCAAGACCGCTATTTGCGGTGATGAGGAGGCGGTGGTGGTGTTCTACCTTCTTCGAGTGTGACTTGTGAAGAGCGCAAGTTTATGTATAAAGGGAGTATGTTCCCTGTTTAGGTTATTATTTTGGCCGAGTGTGGCCATTTTTATTTTGTCATGATTGGCCGTTGGTGGCTCTAAATCCAAGTTGCCTTGCGGTTTTTGTAAAATGGATTATGTTGTGTATCTTTATATTTTAGTTGTCGAGAAAAAATTACGAGTAGTCAACTCATATTTTGTTCTCTGATTTGTCGCTACGTTTAGCTTATCTATTTCGGGTGCGAGTTTTTCAGAAAATCTAATTTTCGAGTTTTGTGGATTGTCATGTGTGAGCGACGAGACAAGTTTAGGGATCTCGTATATGTTTTTGATGCTATGTTTAGAGATGTTAGAGACCAGTGTGATGGGTTTAGGGCAAGACCTAAATTTACTCTCGATTTTATGGGGTGCGGTGACTATTCCAGCTTACGTATTTTGTTACGATTTAGACCTGATTCCTTTTTGATATTAGAATCTGCAATAGATTCATATCGATCAAGAACCGAGCATCTCTTCGAAGACAATTTCTAAGCTGTTCGAAGTGCTAACCAAAGTTTTGGTTTTCATAATGCTATTTACCCTTGTGTCGGGTGTGTGAGAACCAATCTTATGAGAGGTTAGGCGACTAGTTGTTCCATCGGGGGCCAATCGACGAGTTTGGCATAAGAGATTACGTTTATTTGTTTAGGTTTTGAAGTATGTGGCGACTACGTTCGTGCGACTTTGGAAGTTTGTTGTGATCAGCAACAAAACATGATGGTAGACGCTATTGTATTGAGTTTTTGCGGAGGATGTGCGTTTGAGAAGATATTAGTGCATATGAATTTTTGGTCTTCCAAGATGGCGTTTTCATCAAGGAAGTAATTTTTGTCGAAAAATTGTTATTTAGGCATTTGCGACATCTCGCGATGATGCCGCATTTCTTGCTCGAAATGTTTGCAGATTTGAAGATGTTTTAGCGGTGTTGTAAGGGTTCTGTTCGCGGATGTTTCCAACCAAAACTGTCATTTCTGTTTAGATGTTGAATTGTTTGGTTTGTGTTTTATTTGTGAGAGTCTTTTTGTAAGCATTGCCAAATTGTGAAATATTGTCGAGCTTAATATACGAAAGTTTTCCTGTAAAATGTTGTCGAGTTTAATTTCATGAAAGTTGTTCTGTAAAATGTCGTCGAGGTATTTACTTGGACATTTTTAACTGAATCGTGGATTTCTATATTTAGTCGTAATGTGTTGAATATGTTTAAGAGTTGTAAGACAATGCTGAAAATTTCTAAGTAAGAATACATTTTTTTCTTATTGCAGAAAAGTTTCAAAAATGTTGAGTACATAACAACAAATATTTTGAAATATGAGAGTATACGAGTATACGTATACGTACCCACTCCCCCTTTTTTAGGGAGAGCGACAACTACATTTTTCTCGCGAAAAATTTCCTACGTACCCCTTTCGGGGATCAAGCCGTCTCGTAGTTCAGATTGTTACCGTGAGTTTGATTGCTCGTTTGGCGACGCAACATCAACCATTTCAGCTGTGATAGCTATAGATGGATCGACAACTTTTTTTGAGCATTAGTTGCGCCTTTTTTGGAGTTGACGAATCTGATTCGTGTTCTTCCGAAATGATTTCAATTGATGGCAGAGTTGCCTTTGCTCGCTAGGGTCAGAGGTCGGCTCGTTGTGACCCGCCTTAGTTCATGTTCAGCCAAGATGCAGAGTCTTGCTTGTTTCTGGCATCCCAAGATTAAGGATATTCCATGAGGCATCAGGATTTTGATGCCTAAGTGGTAAGTCGATAGAACCGCTCTCATGGAGACTATCCACAGCGTTCTAAAAATTAGGTTATATATGTCGGGATGGTCGACTACTGCAAATTCAATGATTTTTGTGACTTCTTTTGTCGCGATCAGAAATTGGATCGACCCGAGAGTCATCGTCGACGTGCCGAAGAAAACAGTGAGAGGTTTTGGCGTGGGTGTGATTTCAGAAAGCTTGATGTCCATCCTGTTTAGTGTATCGCGGAAGATCATATTTACGTGCTTCCTGTGTCGAAAAGAATCCTTGCAAACACGAGGTTCTTGATGACGAGGTTGATTACAAGGGGATCATTGTGAGGAATATCGTTTCCGACTGTTTTTCTTTACTCGGTGAATCGGAAGACATGAAGAGAAGGTGATCAGGCCAATTAGCACTCAATTTTTCCTTGCGATGGTATGCCTTTATTGTGGAGACACTGTCTTGATAGTACTGCGACCCTCCGATTATCATATTTACTCGGCGGCGATTGACTTTGTCAGTTTTATCCTCAGGCTCTCTTCCGCGCTTCCCTTCTATTCGGGGACCTTGGGATGTTTTGTTTCTCAATGGTGCCTGTTCTGGTCTCGGCGGCCAATTTTCCTCTATGAGGAGATTGTTTACGCTAGAAATCTCCAACATTTGTCTTGCGAGTAGCTTTGCCGTCAATCTCGCTCCGAGGACTTTTCAGTTTTCGGTGGTATGACCCTTTGTTTGGTGGAACTTGCAAAAAAAATTCTCGTCGTAAGAGGAGTTTTTAAAGAGTTGTATATGTTTAAGAGTTGTAAGAAAATGTTGAAAATTTCTAAGTAAGAATGCCTTTTTTCTTATATTTTGCCGTAATGTGTTGAATATGTTTAAGAGTTATAAGAAAATGTTGAAAATTTCTAAGTAAGAATGCATTTTTTCTTATTGCGGAAACTTTGCATGAATATCAAGTACATGACAGCGAATATTTTGAAATTTGAGAGTATTCGTACCCATTCCCCGTTTTTTAGAGAGAGGGGCAACTGCATTTTTCTCGCGAAAAATCGCCTACTACTCCTTTTGGGGATCAAGCCGTTTCATAGTTCAATTTGTTGCTGTGAGTTTGATTGCTTGTTTGGCGATGAGACATCGACCATTTCAGCTGTGATAGCTATAGATGGGTCGACGACTTTTTCGAGCGTTAGTTGTGCCGTTTCTGGAGTTGACGAATCTGATTTGTGTTCTTCCGAAATAATTTCTGTTGATGGCAGAGTTGCCTTTGCTCGCTTGGGTCAGAGGTTGGCTTGTTGTGACCCGCCTTATTTCATGTTTAGCCAGGATGCAGAGTCTTGCTTGTTTCTAGCATCCCAAGATTGAGGATATTCGATGGGGCATCGAGAATTTGATGCCTAAGTGGTAAGTCGATAGAATCCTTCTCATGGAGACTATCCAGGGCGTTCCGAAAATTATGTTATAGATGGCGGGATAGTCGACTACTGAAAATTCATTGATTTTTGTGACTTCTTTTGCCGCGATCGGAAGTTGGATTGACTCGAGAGTCATCGTCGTCGTGCTGGAGAAAACAGTGAGAGGTTTCATCGTGGGTGTGATTTCAGACAGCTTGATGCCCATCCTGTTTAGTGTATCGCGGAAGTTCACGTTTAAGTGCTTCCTGTGTCGACAAGAATCCTTGCAAACACGAGGTTCCTGATGACGAGGTCAATTACAAGGGGACCGTTGTGAAGAATATTGTTTCCGACTGTTTTTCTTTACTCGGTGAATTGGAAGACGCGAAGACAAGGTGATCGGGCCGATAGGCGCTCCATTTTGCCTTGCGTTGGTATGCCTTTATTGCGGAGACACTGTCTTGACAGTACTGCGACCCTCCGATTATCATATTTACTCAGTGGCGAATGACTTTGCCAGTTTTATCCTCAGGCTCTCTTCCGCGCTTGCCTTTTATTATGGGACCTTGGGATGTGTTGTTTCCTGACGGTGCCTGTTCTGGTCTCGGCGGCTAATTTGCCTCTATGAGGAGATTGTTTACGCTGGAAATCTCTGTCATTTGTCCTGCGAGAAGCTTTGCCGTCAATCTTGCTCCAAGGATTTTTCAGTTTGCTGTGTAATGACCCTTTGTTTGGTGGAACTTGCAAAACGAATTCTCATCAAAAGAGAAGTTTTGGGTCCAAGTGTTGCCTGACGTTTTTCCTCTTTTGGAAGACTGATTTATAGCATAGTTATGCGCTCCTCGAAGGTCTTCTCCTTCGTGATGGACGTACTGGTCGTTACGATGGTTTATCTTTTCTTATTTCTGTTAAGAAGGAGCATCTTTTGCGGGCACCTTTGTTGGCTTATGATTTTACGTTAGAATTCTCATCTCTTCTTCGATGTTAATAAAATCCACGGCTTTGTGCAAGTCATCCTGAATCGTGCGCACTTTCTCGAGGGCTATCCATTTCATGAATTTGGATTTGTATTAGAGGTTTTTGTGGAGTGTTTCTAAGGCCATTTTGTCGTTGATGCCGCTCACTCTTGACATTATGATTTTGAACCGTTTCATGAAGTTTCGGAGGGATTCCTCTTCTTTTTGTGCGAGGCTCGAGAGATCGACATCGGAAGTATCCATATCCATGAACATGTAGTATTGCTTGAGGAATTTTGAGGAAAGTTTTTTGAAACTCGAGATGGAGTTCCGTTTCAGTCGAGATAACCATTCAAGAATTGCCCCATGGAGATGTTCGACGAAGAGAAGGCAGAAGCCTGCATCCTTCTCGCCTTCCCTTAGTTTCGATCTTGCCATCATGATCAGAAAGGTTTGTAAGTGCACTTTTGGATCTGTGGTTCCGTCATACATTGGGATTTTGACTTTTCCGGGGTCCAAAATCTGGGTGTTAGTTACATGAGTCGTGAATAGAGTTCTCCATGCCTCCTCAAGGAGTCGATCGATTTCTGGGACCGCACTAGTAGAATGATGGATTTATGATTACCGCTTGTATTTCGGCCATGGTTTTTGTGAGGGATTCGTAGAGATCGTGAATCGCGTCGGAATGATAGTTTCCTTGTAAGCTGATCGATGTTTCTTACGGATGATTTGAGCTTGTTGCTCGAATTGTTTTTCTTGCTCCACCCACAAAATATTTTCCTCTTATTCGGTCATGGGCTTATCGAGTTGGGAATTCGAGTCGAACGTTCTCTTACCCTTCTATGGTGTATGTCTGCATCTTCCTCTGATTATTCGAACGATTCACTAAGCTCCAGAATGACTCGTTCGGGTTCGTTATCTTGAGTTTCCTCACTGAGAGGTGGGAGATTGCTTTTCAATGTCGCATCAGGAGTTACCTTGTTGGGATTTTGTTCTGGCGGTTCCTTTTGCGCATTTTGCGTCCCGTAAAGCAGGGTCAAGAACATCTTTTTCATCTCCTTGAACGCCATAGTGTTTGCGTTTGCGTTGACTACAGTGACGTTCATTGGCGGAGTCTGCTCAACATTTTCATGCGGCGGAAGACCATCATGAGCTGGTTGGTTGTTTTGAATTTCACTAGTCATACCTGGAGTAATGGTTTGAGAAAGAAATCTCTTGCCCCTTTCTTCTAGCTCCAAACTTGTGAAAACTGAGATTCGAACTGTCCGATTTCCTTTAGTTACGGAAAAACAGAGAGAAAATTCTAACTTTCGAGAGATCCCAGATTTATGTGAGTTAAACACGAGCAATATCAGAGTACAAAAATAAATTATATGAAAATGAATCGAAGAGTAAGAAACGAGGGAAAATAAATCTTATTCTGAATCTCTCGAGCGTGTTACAATCAAGCAATAGCTTCGGCCGTAAAAAAAAATCGGTGAATATCCTAGAACTAATGACAAACATTGAATAACTTAATTGAGTCACAGCTCACTAGAAAGAATGGAAAAGTAATCTAAAACCCTAATTCTTTTGGTGTTGAGAGTTGAATGTCTCCCGTCTCTTCCTCCTCATCTCTCTTATAAAGGCTTCAGGGTTGGTACGCATTCCTTTTTGGTCTTCGATTCTTCTGCGGAAATCTTCCTTTTCTCCTGCGAAAATCTTCCTTTTCACCTCCAGAAACATTCCTTTTTCCCATTTCTTCCATTTCTTTATGGCTTGCGGAACAAGCTGTGATCGTCATCGTACTTGGGAAGAATTCCCACCTAGAATTGCAAGTGGATCGTTTATCCCGTTTTAGGCCTCATTGAGTTGTTATGCTGTTTAGGAGATTTTACGATTCCTATTAAGGAATCGATCTTTCGTACGATGATCCCATACATACTTCACGACAAGTTAGCCATTACCATTTCATAGGATTAAATGGCACAAATACATTCTAACGATTGCTCCGGAGAATGATACATTTGATCGTATAGTCAAGATAATCATCAGCGTTATAAGTTAGCCATCATTGTTTTATACGAGCAAAACTTATATAAAAGAATTTCACGAAACTTCCACAAACCATAAGGAATAATCATATAAACATGATGTTTACCGTTTGTAGGATGACCTAGAAATTTATGCGGAGAGGATAAGTTTTACAATTTTAGTTGCAGAATTCCAACGAAACCTCGGAATGATACAAAACAAGAGACAAGAGGTTTGAGACCAAATCAACTCGCAAGCTGGCGAGCTCTATTTTCGAGATTCAGCTTGGTGAGTGGCAAGATGAATTTGGGATATTAAGCTCACCAGTTGGCGGGCTGATTGGCGTTTAGGTTCGAGTTGTAGATGCCGACATAAGCGTCAGAAGTTTAGAAAATTTTGAGGATGTTTCCATGGATGTATGAGGCTTAAACTTTGACACAAAATAGTCACGTGAGTTACCTTTCATTTGGAAGGGGTTTCAAGTCAATACATTGCCGCAATCAAAAGTTGCAAGCTGAATTTGTTTATGATGCCCAGCTCGCCAATTGGCGAGATGATCACTCAAAGGTTGACACAAGATATCCACTTGAGTTAGCTTCCATATGGAAGCAGTTTCAAGTCAATCCGTTGCCTCATCAAGAGTTACGAAAATTTTACTGGTGATTGGTCATTCAGCTCGCCAATTGGCGAGATGATCACTAAAATTTTTACGCAAGATAGTTAATTGAGTTAGCTTCCATAAGGAAGTAGTTTCAAGTTATTTCGTTTCCGAAATCAAGAAATACAACAATTTTACCGAAGATTGGTCATTCAGCTCGCCAACTTGCGAGCTGAACTTGTTTGTGAGGTTCAGCTCGCTAATTGACGAGCTGAACGTATGCGTTGAAAATATCTAGTTAACTTGAGCGTGTACAAGTATTGTAAACATGTGGAACGCGTATTGTAAACATGTTGAACATACTTGCATAAACGTGTACTACGCGCATACGTAAACATGTTGTCCGCAAATGGTAAGATTCGGGGCTTAAATGTTTGTTTGGGAATTATGATTGCTCGTGGTTGTTCTACAACGTATCTGTCGAGATATTTCGTATTTCTCAGACATATCAAGTACGCTAGTTTCAACCCCGATACTGGACGTAAGAGAATTATCTTTCCTCGTTAAAACATTAGTGATAGGAAAACCCGGTGTGAAAAAATCTTCTCGACTAAGGAAAAAAGAGTACATAGATGATCACTTAGCGGTTCCATGATTGTTATCCGATTCTTCTAAAATATATTCCTTATGGTCTTTCGGAAGTATCGTAGGTTGTTAATTTGATCGGGATGATTCGACCAGTGCGGTTTGATGTTCGGATCGTGTGATTACTTGAACGATGATTTTTAGACATCGATTTCGTCATGGAAAATTTGGACACCAACAGCAGTTCCATGAAGAAATCTTCATAGTGACCGTGGGGGTACCACGCCCCCGCGCCTCCGTCGAATATTGAGACTGAACTTGCAGGTGATGCATGAGTGGTGTAAAGTACTTTCTTACCGGAACTTGGGTTATCAGCAGCCTCTTAAGATGTAGATGAAGAAGCAATGAGAGTCAGGTCTTCTCTTTTGCGCTTTCCAAACAAAGAATTATGGTTAATGCAGACAACATCCTGAGTAGTTGATTAATCAGCCACTGTTGATGAACATGAACCATTACGGTCATCAAAGAATTTGGCTGAGAGATAACGTAGAGTCTCGGCAGTTAGATCAGTGTCCTCCAACCCCGAAAGAGATGTTTGGTCTTGAGAAATGACCGTAATATCCTCTGATGAAGATGGCATAGACACTATCAGAGGACGTGGTGGTGGAGGATCATCCTGGTCGTCATCATCAGAACTTGGTGAAGGTGGGGGGGGGGGGGGGGGAACCCC